>PVKB01003228.1:151365-215926 GCA_004027205.1 Ctenodactylus gundi | reverse complement strand
TGAACTGCCTCTTCAATTCATTTGTCCACTTTTCAGTAGGATCCTTGATTTTTGGGGGCTTACTTTTATTCAGTTCCCTGTATATTCTGAATATGAGAATCTTATCTAAGGTGTTGGTAGTGAATATTTTTCCCCAGTCTGTTGGTTCTCTTTTTCAGTGTTGATATTATTCTTTGCTGTGCGGGAAATATTTAATTTGATATGATCTCATTTGTTAATAATGGGGATAATTTCTTTTGCTTTTGGTGTCTTATTAAGAAAGTCTTTGCCTACCCCTATGTCTTTTAGATATTTGTCTAATTTGTCTTCTAAAACGTTCAGTCTTTCACTTTTAATGTCTAGGTCTTTGATCCACTTTGATTTGATTTTGGTGCATGGTGACAGGTGTGTGGCTAGATTCATTCTTCTGCATGTGGCTGTACAGTTTTCCCAGCACCATTTGTTGACCAGGCTGTTCTTTTTCTAGTGTATGCTTTTGGCTCCTTTATCGAAGGTTAAGTATTTGAGGGTATTTGGCTTTGTCTCTGCATCCTCAATTGTGTTCCACTGGTCTATCTGTCTGTTTTTGTGCCAGTACCAAGTTGTTTTTATGACTATTGTTTTATACTATAGTCTAATGTCTGGTATTGTAATGGTCCCTGCCTTGGTCTTGTTACTCAGGATTGCTTTTGCTATTCTAGGTCTCTTTTGATTCTATATGAATTTAAGAATTATTGTTTCAAGTTATTGGAAGAAGTTTGTTGGTATTTTGATAGGAATTGCATTGAATCTATGTATCAGTTTGGTAGTACAGACATTTTGACTATATTTATTTTGTCTGTCAAGGGACAGGGGATGCCTTTCCATACTCTAGTGTCTCCTATAACTTCTTTCTTCAATGTAATGTAGTTTTCTTTATATAGGCCCTTCATTTCCTTGAGTAGGTATACTCCTAGGTATTTAATTTTTTCCTGTGCTATTGAGAATGGAATTGTTTTTCTGAGTTCTTGCTCAGTAAGTTCATTGTTCGTACAGAGAAAAGCTTTTGATTTTTCAGTATTAATTTTGTAGCCTGTAATTTGGCTAATTTTTTTGTTATTTCCAAGAGTTTCATAGTGGAGTTTTTGGGGTCTTCCATGTAGATAATCATATCATGTGTAAATAAGGATAGTTTGACTTCCTCCTTTCTGATGCAGATTCCCTTTATTTCACTTTCTTGTCTGATTGCTATGGCCAGTGTTTCAAGGACTATATGATTGATTTATGTATGTTGAACCAGCCTTGCATCTCAGGGATGAAGTTCACTTGATTATGGTGTATGATCTTTCTGACTACTCATTGGATTTTGTTTGCCAGAATCTTATTGAGGATTTTTGCATCTATATTCATTAAGGATGTTGGTCTATAATCTTCCTTTCTGTTTAAGTCTTTGTCTGGTTTTGGGACTAGGGCAATGCTAGCCTCGAAAAATGAGTTTGGTAGTATTCCTTCTCTTTCTTTTTTGGTAGTATTTCTTCTCTCTTTGAGGAGGATTGGAGTTGTATTACTGAAAAAATTCTGCTGTGAATCCATCTGGTCCTAGGATTTTATTTGTAGATAGAGCTTTTATTCCTGCTTCAATTTCTATATGCGTGATGGGGTTGCTCAAGATTTTTATGTCTTCTTCATTTAATTTTGGTATTTAATATGTATCTAGGAAGTCATTCATTTCTTCCCAATTTTCTAACTTGTTAGAATATAGGTGTTCAAAATAATTTCTTATAACTTTTTGAATTTCTGCAGTTTGTTGTAGTTTGATCCTTTTCATTTGTAAGTGTGCTAATCTGTGCTTTTTGTTTCCTTCTCTTGGTCAATATAGCTAGAGGTTTTTCTATTTTGTAAATTCTTTCAAAGAGCCAGCTCTTTGACTCAATAATCATTTTTATTGTCTTTTTACTTTCAATTTCATTAATTTCATATCTGATCTTTATAAATTCTTCTCTTGTACTGCCTTTTGGGTGAAGTTGTTCTTGTTTCTCCATGTCCTTAAGGTACATCATTAACATGTTCATTTATTCTGTTCTTTTGATGTGTGCATTTATGGCTATGAGTTTTCCTCTGAATACTGCTTTCATCGTGTCCCAAAGATTTAGATAAGATGTACTTCTATCATCATTTAACTCTATGAAGTTTTTTATTTCTTCTCTGATTTCTTCTATGATCCATTGTTTGGTCAGTAGTAAGTTGTTAAGTCTCCATGTGTATGTGTATTTTCTTTTGTTTCTGCTGCTTTTAAGTTCCAGTTTTATTCCACTATGGTCTGACAGCATACAGAGAATTATTTCTATCCCTTTGTACTTGTTTAAGCATGACTTATGGCCTAGGACGTGGTATATTTTAGAAAAAGTCCTATGTGCTGCTGAGAAGAACGTGTAATCATTTGACGTTGGGTGGAAAGCTCTGTAAACATCTGTTATGTTTTTGTCTGGTTGATCTATCTATTTGTGATAGTGGAGTATTAAAGTCCCCTAGTATAATTGTATTGGGGCCTATGTGTCCTTTCAGATCTAGTAATTTTTGGTTTGCATATTTGAGTGCTGTAGAGTTGGGGGCATATATATCAATAATTGTGAGTTTTTCCTGTCCTATTGTTCCTTTATCCAGTATATAGTGGCCATCTTTGTCTCTCCTCATATGTTTTGTTTTGAAAATCTGATGAGTCTGAGACCAGAATAGCTACCCCTACTTTTTTCATGGTACCTGTTGCATGAAATATTGAATTCCAATTTTTATATTCAGTCTATGAGTTTCCTTGTGGATGAAGTGTGTCAGGGATTTTATCATGAATGGATGTTGTATTTTGTTGAAGGGCTAAGATACTATCAAATGACATCTCACTGATTTTGTACTTCCTTAATGATTAAAGATGTGAAGCATCTGTTCATGTGCTTTTGACTATTTGTTTATCTATTTGCGAAAAATGTCTATTCAACTCCTTTGCTTCTCCTCTATTCCTTCACAAACATTGGGAATTGGACCCACAGTCTACTTATTGATGTATTAATACATTCTCAGTCATTTTTTATTCTTTTTTTGAGACAGGGCCTCAATAAATTGCTAAATTGCCTAGGCTGTGCTCAAACTTGTAACCTTCCTTCCATAGCCCCCAGAGTGCTGGAATTGCAAGTCTACACCATTAAGACCAATTGCCCATTTTTGAAATAGGATTTTTTTTTCTAACCACCTGTCCATTTTTAATGGAGCTATTTGTTTTCTTATTGTTGAGTTGTTTAATTTCATTATATATCTGGACATCAACCCCTTAGAAATAAGTGATTTGCAAATACTTTCTCCCATGCTGTGGCTTGTATCTTGAGTCCATTGTTTGTCTCTTTGCTGTAAGAAGATTTTTAGTTTGATCTTATCCCATTTGTCCATATTTTCTTTTTGTTTCCTGTGATTTCATGTTCCTCCTTTTATCTTGCAGATACCAGAGCCCATCTGTGTGTCACCTAAGCCTAAGCTTTAGATGTACTCACTGGAGAACAAAAAATATTTTGAAAGAAGTTCATCCCGGGTAATTTCAATGGTCCTCCTCAGAAGTCAAATTTTCTTATAAAATAATAACCTGAAAATACTTATTTTAAGGCTAATTTTTAAAGGCCTTGTCTTGCTTTGTAGCCCAGTGTTGTGGTTGTCAGGGCCCGAGAGCCTCAGCATCGCTGACCTTGGCCGAGTTCCTTCCTTCCCATGAACAAATGTTACTGCTTGTAAGTTAAGCCAGGTGTGTTTGTTGTAACGAACAGTAGCCCTTAAGATTGGGGTGCTCTTGAAAGGTGTTCAGCATGGAGTTAGCAAACTGATCCTCAAACCTGTCACGATAAAAAGCTTATTTATCGGTAGTGATTATTGCTCCAGCACTTGTGAGAATATTCCTGCCAATTAAGTTTTGAGAGAGACCAGCCACTATCAGGGGCTGTGTTAACCCCTTGTTACCATCAGTATCTTCCCAAATGACAGGGCTTTTTAAGGACTTGCTATCAGTTAGCCCACCTACACCAGTGACCTGTGGGCCGGGAACTGTCTCCCAGTCTAGAGGACTTTAAAGTGTGATGACTTTAAAGTGTGTCCTATTAAATTACAATGGACAATGGACACACCCATATGGATTGAATAGTGGCCTATAAACCAGGCTAAATTGTCACATTTAAAGGAGCTAATTGATGAACAGCTCAACTCAGGTCATATAGAACCTTCTATGAGTCCTTAAAATACTCCCATATTTGTAATCCAAAAAAAAAAAACCTTCAGGTAAATATAGGTTATTACAGGATTTAAGAGCTATTAATGCTACCATAAAAAAATTGGGTTCTACCCAGCCTGGCCTTCCCCAAGTTACTACTATTCTGGAAGGCTTTATAATAAAAATCTTGAATTTAAAGGATTGCTTTTTCAGTATTCCTCTACATGAGGAAGAAAAGAAAAGATTTGACTTTACTGTTCCTTCTATTAGAGACTGTCAAAGATGTGCTCCCCTTCTGCCTTTGGGTCCATTACAACCCACAAGGGTAAACCCAAGAGGACTTAAGTCCAATGCTTTATGGCAAATAGATGTTACTCATCATGTTCCTTTTGGTAAATTAAAATATATCCATGTCACTATAGATACCTATTCTGGTTTCCTGGTAGCCTCTGCAGCTTCTGGAGAGTCTACTAAATATGCAATATCTCATCTTCTAAAATGTATTATGATTATGGGTGTCCCACTGTCTATTAAGATAATGGCCCTACAACAAAGGATTTCAAAAGTTTTGCTCCAATTGTAATATTAAACATATCAGTGGGATACACTACAACCCACAAGCTCAAGGTACAGTAGAGTGCTGCCATAGAGACTTAAAGTCCCTGTTACTAAAACAGAGGGGGGAATATGCCTCCCCCCATGATGCCTTACACAAGGCTCTTTTTACGCTCAATTTTCTTACTTTCCCTAAAGATTCCTCAGAAATGCCTGCCCATAAGCATTGGGCCCCATTAACCGGACCTTCTGTGCTGCCTTTAGTGGCCTGGGAAGATGTTATATCCAATTCTCGGAAAGGGCCAGGTACATTGTTAACTTCTAGGAGAGGTTTTGCTTGTGTGTTTCCCCAGGATGAACTGCAGCTGATCGGGTCCCAGCTCGGCTCGTCTGCCCCTGGCTCTCCACAACCACCCACCGAACACATGAAGGGACTGACACTGGAGGAATAAAAGAGACTTCCGAAATGCAAGAGAGCGCTAACCAAAGGAAAGCAACATAAGGCCACGTGGGGTGACCTCAAGGGCCCCACGGAGCAGGCTGTGAGACTCGCTCCTACTTCAGGACACGTGTCTGGCCCAATGATGGTTGCTATTCTTTGTGCTGCTTTAACAGCCAATAGTAAAGCTGAACAGTGAAATGGAAGGTCTAAGACTGTCCCATGGCAGAGATGTATAAGTAAAAAGGCTGTTTGGACTAATATAACTGGGACTTCTCGCTATATCTTGGACTGGTCAAATCCAATGGACATATCCTCTTACACTTCCTCCTCCAATTCCCCCTCCAGTGTTGCAGAACATGCACTGTCGATGGGAATGTGATGGTCTGATTCTGGACAGACACAATTATATATTTAATAATTGGGAGTGGCTATGGATGAGATAGAGCCTCATCCTACAAATATGCTTACAAAACAAAATGTCACTGCTTATGCATTGTTGGTAGTACTGCTGATATTCTTAATGAGTTAAAAAATGTTTCCCTCCTGGCCAGATTTTTCCCACATGTTGTATGGGTTAATTGTACTGGGAAAAATGTCACTGATTTTATGTTTGATTTTTCCTTGCATTGTTCACACCACAATGGAAGGTTTATAAACTCTGGCCACTAACATCATGGTCTTAAGCTATGTGGTTTTGGTGTAGAATCAGGCTGATAGTCAGAGATGGGTAAGATTTCTCTACAGTCAGGACAACCTAAGACAGGGTACACGCCATGCTGCATGTAGTCCAATGACGGGTAAGTCCTAGATGTGAGGAGAACGACCTAAGGCAGGCACAGTCTTGCACCAAGAAAGCTTTGCTTTAAAAAATAAAAAGGGGGGGGGGAGATGTTGGGGTCTTCAGGGCCCTAGAGCCTCAGCATCGCTGACCTTGGCCGAGTTCCTTCCTTCCCACGAACAAATGTTACTGCTTGTAGTTTAAGCCAGGTGTTGTTTTGCTTAAGCTCCTGGAACTGCTCCTGATCACATCCTCCCTCCTCTACTCCTTCCCTCCCCCTGGGCAACCCCACGCTAGTTGAGGCCTTGCTGATTGGCCCAAGGTAACTACCTCAGTCTATTTAAGCCCTTGTACTTCCCTAAATAAACTTGAGATGGCGTTCACTGAAACGACTCCCAGGGTGTGTTTCTCTGTCGTCCGACCTCTCCTCGGCTGTTCTGGGGGTCTTTGCAGGACGGAGACCCCTACAGCCCAGGCTGACCTCAAATATACGTCAGCTTTCCAGAGTACTAGGATTACATATATGTACCACCAAGCTCCACAAAGCTAAATTTTTGTTCACTTTATTAGTCAGCTTTGTTACTGTGAAAAATGTCTGAAATAAACTCATAAGGGGGAAAAATTATTCAGCCTAATGGCTTCAGAGGTTTCAGTTCATGTCGTTTGGCTTATTGTTTTGGACCTGGTGATGAAGCAAACATCACAGTAGAGTATAGGATAAAGCAAAATTTCTCACCTCATGTCAGTTGGGAAGCAAAGAGAGAAGGGAAAGGGGCCAGGAGCTCAGTATTCCTTTGAAATGCATGCTTCCAAAAACCTAATCTCTCCAATGAGGAACCACCTCCTAAAGATTCTACCACCTCCCAATACAGTCACTGTCAGACATCAAAAACTTTAATGTATATCCTTTTACAGGACATTTAAGACACAAACCATACCAGACACTTATGATTTCCTTATATTGTCCATCACTATTTATTGAATTTGTGTACTTGCTAAGTACTCTCTAAAAGCTGAAAACCTAAAATTAGCAGTTATGACTTCTGGACAAGATGATTATCAAATAGAATCCCCGCCTTTGTGGATTCTCATTATATTAAAAGAGAGAGAGAGATAGAGAAAAAAATCCATCTCAACAAGTTAGCTTACAGGAAAAGAAGAGTGTTCAGTAATTAGAGGGAAGGCAACAAGAAAGTTAGAAAACTTAGGAAAGTTGTGAAGATATAAGACAATTCAGAGAAAACATGCCTCCAATCACCACTCCAGGCCACCCACGAAGGGCCACGAGAGGCAGTGTGTGGCTGACAGCAGCAGACATAAGATAAGCTGAGAGATCTGGGAGTCGCACAAGTAAATAGTATGTGGACCAAACTGGCTTGTAGAAAAAGTGAGCTTATGGGTGGTCCAAACTGCAAATGCACTGCTGAAATTTTCTTTTGGAAAGGTCTCCCTGAAGCTCAGCAGACCAGCTAAGTACAAGTGACTCTCAATAGTGCCATACTAAGAAGTGAAATAGTCAGAAGCCATGTTGGAAAACACCCTAATCTGAACTTTGGGAAACAGAAACCACAGACAGGATACACACCAAGAATTTTGGGTACACTGTAACTAGTGATTGAGAAGGAGATGGCAAAAGAGACAATTACAGAGAGCAATGGACAGGTCACCAAACCCCTGAAGGGTTTGGTCATAACAAGAAGAGGTTAAGGAAGGCAGAAAACCCTGCTTGTTGGGGAGAGACGCCAGAACATCTGGAAATGGTTTGCTGAGGGAGCTGGGTGTAAACAAGATGATTTGGAGGTCATCACACTGTTAGATCCCCCTCACTAGGTACGTCCAACACAGAATTTAATGGGCTTTTGGCTTCCCCCACTAGATCTCATATACATTCAAAGAAATGCCTCTATTTGGTCATTGGAATGAAGTACCTCAAGCAAGATATAATTCTGCAGGTTCTGACACAGGAAGGTTTAGGGACAGTCTCATCAGTGGACACATGACAAAAACAGAAGAGAACAATTTATCAGCCACAGTAAATTGCTATTCCCACCTCCTTCTCCATACTGGGTAAACATCAGGTGCCAGTATCACAGGACCTGGATAGAAACTACTAGTTATCCAAATCACTCAACATAGTAACAAATTTTAGGTTCATCTCAACTGTTCTTTGTATGTACTTCATGTCTCCTTGTTCTTACTGTTTTTGTTTTGTTTTGTTTTTAGTTGTGAATTTTTATTTCAGCCTTTTAAAAATAGCCTTCTTGGAGCTGAAGGAATAGCAATTAAAGCTCTTGACTAGCATGTGCAAGGTCCTGGGTTCAATTCACTAGCACTACATAATAGCTGGGTGTGGTGGCACATGCTTGTAATCCCAATACCTTGAAGGTTGAGGCAGAAGGATTGCTGAGAGTTTGAGACCAGCTGTGACCACCAAGTGAGTTCAGATCCAGTTTGAAAGACAGAGAAAGACCCTGGATAGATAAATAAATAAAGTCTTCTCATATATGCTTGTGGTATTCTTTATCTATTTTATCACTTTGTCCTTGTATTACATTTATCTAAGTATATTTACTTTCTGCTAGTCTCTAATTGAAATTTTATCTCACTTGTCTCCCTTGTATTCTTTTCCTTTTATCTCCAAAACCAACCCTTTGTCTCAGCCCTCCTTTTTCCTAAACCCACTACTTTTATTATCACTATTAATTATACATAATAAGTGGCTATCTAGGATAACCTACTAAGAGCTAATAATTTTTTCCTATTTAGCCATGCCTAGGACATTAATGAAGATTAAAGAATGGTTTAGTGTTGCCTTTAGTAGATATGTTCAATGTTAATGAGTGCTTTGTCTAAATACCTATAGTAATAATATAAATCACAATTTTCATGCTAACAATGAATTATAAAGTTTAACTTGTTATATATCAACAATTTGTTTGTCTTACATTGTATCGTTACCAACGATCTTTTTCTATTACTGGTGCCATAGTAGTTGTGATACATAAGTGTTAGTAACATTTACCTACTTAGTTTAGCTTAAGTGGATATTACGAATTTTTCTTCTATTATTACTGAAGGTCTAGTGTTACTATTAGATCTTTTTGATGTCACTAATTTGTTTAATTAGTTGCATTAGTAGAGTAGACCACATTTCTAATGTCAACTGTGAAATAGATGAAACACTTAATTGGTTATTATTATATATCAATAATTGTTTTGTCATACATTATGCCACTGCTGCAGATTCAGTTCATGCTTTTAGTGATGATGTTGTACTTGGTCTTGTTCTTCACTGTATGTCAATAGCTGCCTTTGCCTTTGAGTCATTGATATCACCATGATTCACTTTGCACTCACTGAAAAGTGAAAAGGATCCAGAAAGCAGTAGAAAGTTAGTCACTAAGAACACTCCAAACTTAGCAGCTAAGTGGACTAATAACAGAAATAAATATTAAAATTAAAAATTAACCCAAGAGAACACTGTGCAGAGATATAATCTAATTGAAAAAAATCTTCACAGTACAGAAAGAGTTTTTTGACACTAACTGATCTGTAATGATCTACAATAGGATCAAGAAAAAAAAAGTAATAAGACACATGAAAAAGAATGCCTGACCCCCTAGAAGCTGTAATTGATCCTGAAATAGTGGAAATTATAGGAAATGAAATCAAGTAACAAACAAACTGTCATGATTTGAATCTTTAGTGTCCCCCAAAAGCCTCATGGTCCTATGGATGCTATGTACTGTTGGGAGCTGGGGTTTGGCTAAAAGAGTCAGATCCTTGGTGCTTGACCGGAAGGTGTGTGTGCTGGTTCTACCCTTTCTCCTAGACTGGTCTCAGTTCTGCCATGCTGCTGTAAGGTTCTCTATCACCAGAACACTAGCTCTGGCTGTGGCTCTAGCTACATCCTCACCATGTAATTCCATTATTTTCCAGCTACCCACCCATGAATGAATGATACCTTATAAAACTATAAACTAAAATAAATCTTTTCTCCTTAAAGTTGTGGATGTTGCATATTGAGTCACAACAAATAAGTGACTAACAAACAAATCAAGTGGTCTATCAGTTCCAACAAGACATACTCAAACAAATGCAGAAAATGCTTAGTGAGCTCAAAGAGGAAGTTACTAAACAAATAATGTCTTAATTGATTAAAAGTTCAGTAAATTTATGGGAAACACAAATAAAAGTCTGACAGAAATAAATGAGGTAATGCAACATATGAAGGGACATTTTGGTACAGAAGTAGAAAATCTAAAAAGAAATCAAACTGAAATTCATTAAACAATTTCACTGAATGCATTTGAAGCTGGCTCAAGCATTGTGAGGACAGAGTACCAGACATTAAAGAAACAATTAAAGAATAAAATGATATACTCTCTGATACTCTCAAAAGAAGACATCAAGGGCTGGATACAATGACTCCTGGGTGACCTCAGAATTACAAATGTAAAATAAAGATTCGAGGACAACACAAAAGGTACAGAGAATTTCTTCAGTGAAATCCTGGCACAAAGTTTTCTGTATCTTGGAAAAGAAATTAATGTTAAGATACAAGAGGCATATAGAACACCAGTTAATCCTGACCAGAAAGAGCCTTACTTAAGCACACCATGAACCAAAACAAAACAAAACAAAACAAAACACAAAGAGGAAATATTAGAATTAGAAAGAAAAAAAAGGATATTGTCTTTCCTTGGCAAACTTACCCAAATAACTGTGAGTTATTCAACACAAACCATAAAACTGGGACTTCCAGTCAATATGGCAGCAGAGTAGGAGCCCTAGAACAGCTATCCCGAAGGAACTTAAAAAGTACAACTGGAAACTAACATGATCTAAGGAATAGAGGTAGAAGTAAAGCCATTCTATCACAGGTTGGAGAAACCCTAAGTGGGGCCTTCCCACCCACACAGCAGTGAACCTGCAAAGACAGCTGCATGGCAGAAAGCTCTCCTTTCTAGCCTGAAGTGGACAGTGGTTGGTGGTCAGAAGTCAGTGGACTGCACAAAGCCACAGAGGTCATCAGACTGCAAAGAGCCCAGCCTGGGTAACAGCAGATCACAAAGAACCCTGTAAGCAGAAAGGAATCTGACGTGACAGGGAGGGAGGGACCCGGAACCTCAAGGGGAGTCCTGAGAGCAATGTGCCCCCAACTGTGCCCTGTCCGGGCTAGATCTGTGAGAGGAGTGCCAAAGGGAGTGAGCCAAGAGGAGTCCTGGGAGGAAGAGATCTGTGAGGTGACCTAACCAGGAAGCGGTGACTGAAACCAGCTCCACATAAAATCACAGGGGAGTGACTGGTTTTTTTTTTCCTCTTTTCTTTCTTACTTTTTTAAATATGTTCAGTTAGTCTGTTTGATAGTTTTATGTTACAGGATTGTGTGTTATTAGTTTATCAATTTGTACTTTGGCTTTTCTTTTGTCAATTTGGTATCATTTTTATCCTTACTATCTTTCCTCATTTCTTCTCTTTATTTCCTCCTTTTTTCTTCTTGCAGTATATGATAATCCTTTGATTTTTTTTTCATACAACTGAATAGGATCCTGATTTCAGCTATATCTTCATATTAGTTATTTCTTTTTCCTTTTTTCCTTCTCTTTATCTTTTTCTTCTGCCCTTTCTTTCTTCCCACCTCTCCACTACCCTAACTCTCATTATTATTACTCATAGGGTGTTTCTCTCTTTGTCACCTCTTGACTAGGATATGAGTATCTCTATCACACAAATACTTATCTACTTTTTATGTCATACCTAAAACTAATAATACTAATCTGCTCCCTTACTATTCCAGCTCCTCTAGTATTTGAACTAATAAGTATCAGTAATTTGCAACCATATAGAAAGACCAATAGACACATATTATCTGTATACTATTTTTCTAGAAGTAAATCAGCAACAATTTGGTGTATATATTACTATCAATAAGATAGTACTGCCATGAACAAATTTCTTTTATAGGTCATCAGGCAATGTGCATAGAAATCATCTTGAGCATGTTGGATCAAAATTACTATGCTAAATGTGGACTGGATGTCCATATTAATACTTGGTTGGCATAAGAATATAGCTAATAGGTAACAAAAATGAATACAAATATAATTATATGTCACATTATTAAAAATAGTATAGTGGATGGACCTAAAACAATATAGAACATTATTATTTTAGTGTCTGTATCAATATCAATAGTACAAATCAATAAGTCAAGTCTAGGTTTAATTACAAGTATAGTGAATGTATATAGCACCCATTCCTGTTGAGGAGAGTAAATATAATGTTATTAGTCTCTGCTAATTAGTTGTTAATATTAGATAGTATTGTAAAGGTAAACCATTACTCACAGTGTGGATGCTAGCAATGCTAATGATCTTCATATTCAAGTTACATTAACAATCACTTTGCCTATGGACCTTATTTAGTACAGCACTCTGTGTCCTCTTCATCAAAGAATGAAGGACAGTCAGGTCTCAACAGAAGGTTGGACATTGGGAACACGTTCAAAATTAAAAGCCAAATAAAGCTAAAATAGTCATAAATTCTAAAACTTGAACAAACTCAAGGTAACACTTAAAGCAGAAATAGTCTAATTCAAGAATCTCTGAAAAAGAAACAGCCCATCAACAACACCTGAACCTCAACTCACTTCAATAGAACCATGAGGAAATAAGGTAATAATTACCAGCAGAAAGACCTGACACCCCAGAAACCAATAACAGGGATCTTAAAATATCAGAGCCCATACATGGAAAAGGCAATAAAGATGATAATTTCTGGTCCCAGAAATGGTTACCAGAAATGAAAAAGGTGCAAAGGGACATACTCGCACTATCAGCAGCTAATGACAAGAAATTAGACAAAAATAAAGAAGAAGCAAACAGATAATGAAGGCAATATAAGAAATTAGGGAAGAGCTTAGCAGAGATATAAAAACAATAAAAATTGACCTTCAGGATATGAAAAACACATAGAAAAAATAAATAACCAATTTGAACATTCAGGAATACATTATCAGACCTGGAAAAAAAGTCGATAAGTTGGGACACATGAGCAGTGAAGAACACACAACAATAAAACCACAAGAAAGGTAGTGGTTCCAACTCAAAGAGAAATAACTATGGGAGTGCAGAGGAATACTGAGGACAAAACAAAAGGCTTACATGTTATGTTCAATGAAATTATAGAACAAAATGTCCTAAATCTAAGGAAAGAAATAAACATTGGAACTACTATAGACATATAGAACTCGGAACAACTTTGGTCAGAACAGAACCTTACCACAACACATCATAATTAAAAAACGAGAGACCCAACAAGAACAGAAAATATTAAAACCTGTAAGAGAAAAACAAAGGGCAATTTCCAAAATAAGCTCATCAGACTAACTACAGATTTATCAACTGAAGCGCTTAAGGCCAGGAGATCATGGAGCGATATCATTGAAGTGATAAGAGAGCATAAATACCAACCCAGATTGCTATATCCAGCAAAATTATCTATTAAATTAGACAGAGAAATTAAAACTTTCTGTGATAAAGAAAGCCTAAAGAAATTTGCAGTCACTAAACCAGCATTGCAGAAAATACTTCAAGGAACCTCAAATAGAGAAAGGGAGACTAACAACTCCAAACACCCCAGAGAAAAGGAGAAAACAGAAATGAGAGAATGAGCTGACAAGAGAGTAAAGTCAAATAAATAACACTGAAAAATTGTAACAATGGCAAGGACATACCAATATACCTTGATAATCACTCTGAATGTGAATGACCTTAGTTCACCTACTGAAAGACACAGACTGGCTCACTGGATCAGAAAACATGTACCCACGATTTGTGGTGTATAAGAAATATACTTTACCAATAAGGAAGCTTCTAGACTGAAAATAAAAGGATGGAATTTAATATTTCAGGCAAAGGAACTCAGGAAACAAGTAGGGATAGCTCAGACTCATCAGAATTCAATACAAAACAGGAAAGACAAAGATGGTCACTGCATGCTAGTTAAGGGAGCAATAGAACAGGATGAATTCACCATCATCAATATATATGCTTCCAACTCTGAAGCACCCACTTATGTAAAACAAAAATTATTAGATCTGAAAGGACATGTAGATCTGTGAGAGCTGGAGAAATTATGTCAACTTGAGTTAATCAGGAGCTACGCCTGGATTAGGGTTTAGGGAACCATGCCTAGATTGAGAACTGAGAACCAACCTGGATTAGAGTGTGAGTGATTTGTGAGCTGGCGGATGAGGGAAGAATACCCACCCAGATGTGGGAGGTTCAACTGGGACTCAAACAGTATAAAAGGAAGGAAGACGAAAGATTGTTACAGCTTCTTCCTCTGGAAAAGCTTTTGCCTTTGCAATTGTCTATAGATGCCAACTTGCTAGAAGCTGCAGATCTTCATTACAGATTTGCTCCAGTCTGGACTTGTGCCTGTCTACCTGTCACTTCAGTCACCAATCTTCAGTCTCTGGTCTTTGCTATTGTTCTTCAAACAACTGAGATCTGCAGCAGACTCTCACCGGCTGTCCTGCCATCCTGGGTGGGAGTTCTACTTCATGGTTGTGCAGTACATGCCGCCATCTTGGACTATCTCTGTCCTTGGATTTGTAAACCTTCCAAATAGATCCTTTTCATTATAATTTCTGTAAATTCTGCTTTTGAAAGAACCAAAACTAATACAAGGTCCCAATACAATTATAGTAAGGGACTTTAATACTCCACTATCACACATAGACAAATCAACTAGACAAAATCCACAAAGAAATGCTACAGTTTAAGAGACACTATAGAAAACCTGGACTTAACAAATGTCTACAGAGTATTCCACCAAACATCCACAGAATATACTTTCTTCTCAGCAGCACATGAAACATTTTCTAAAATAGGACATATTTTAGGTCATAAGTCATGCTTAAATAAATACAAAGGAATAAAAGTAATTCCTTGTATACGATCCAGATCACTGTGGAATAAAACTGGAAATCGAAGGCAAAGGAAATATCAGGAATACACAAAGACATAGAGACTAAACAACTTAGTACTGATCAAACAATGGATTACAGAAGAAATCAGAGAACAAATCAAAAATTTCATAAAGTTAAAAGATGAAGAAAGTACATCATATCAAATTTTATTCAACACAATGAAAGCAGTACTTAAAGGGAAATTCATAGCCATAAATACACACATCAAAAGAACAGAGCAATCACACATAAACACATTAACGATGTACCTTAAGGTCCTAGAGAAACAGGAATAATATATAGCAAAAAGCAGTAGAAGAAAATAAATTTTAAAGATCAGATCTGAAATTAATGAAATTGAAATTTTTAAAAATAAAAAAGATTAATGAAGCAAAGAGCTTTTTCTTTGAAAGAATAAACAAGACTGACAAAATTCTAGCTAAACTCACCAAAAAGGGAAGAAAAAGCATGTATTAGAGAAATTAGAAATGAAAAGGGAGAAATTATAACAGACACAGCAGAAATTCATAATATTTAAGTATTTTGAACACATAGTCCAACAAGTTAGAGAACTGGAAAGAAATCAAATTCCTCCTAGACACCTACTAAATACCAAAATCTAACAAAGATCACACAAAAACCTTGAGTAGCCTCATTACACACACAGAAACTGAAGCACTAATAAAGTCTTTGTCCACAAAGAAGAGTCGAGGACCAGATGGATTCACAGCAGAATTTTTTCAGTACTTCAGGGAGGAACTAACTCCAATGCTTCCCAAACTGTTCCATGAAGTTTAAAGAGATGCTTTTATCCATTCTCTAAAAATGTCTACCCATACTAATAGATATTGGATGCCTTTTACTCAAGGCATGTGAGTAAAATCTACATGCCAGTCTTATCCAGGGCAGCTTCCTGTTTGCTGAGCTCCTTTACAGCTTGTCTAAATGTATCAGGGGTGTTGTGCTGGCAGATTTGACAACCCTCAACTGACTTAAGTTCTCCTATGTATAACTTACCTGCATGAAAGACTAATAAAGGCTTTCCAAACTTGCCATTGGTCTTCCTGAGGAAGCAAGATTTTTCCCTCAGCATCCAGAAGCCATACAAAGGGGTCAAGAGACAGTCCATCCATTATGGCCTGTGACTCCAGTTTGATCATATCTGAATTTGAACTGGTCAAGAAAATCCCCCCAAAGCAGTGGCCCTGCTAGCACCTCCAAAGTGACCTCTTTGGTGACCTTGTGGAAGGCTACATTAGCCAACTGACCTGGGCCAGACAGCTCCCCTGAGGTGGTTTTTTAAGCTCCTCACAGGTAGCTGCATCAGCCTACTGATTTCTCAGGCAGACTTTATCAATGCCCTTCTGCTAACCTTTACAGTACATCACTGCCACTTCTTTTGGCAAGAAGATAACCCTCAGGAGGCAAACTATCTGCTGATGATATTTTAAGGGAGATCCTGATGCTATTAAAAACTTACGTTCTTTCTAGGGACATGTAGGACCAGGAAAGCCATACAAGGGCATATTTAGAGTCTTTGTTTATATTAACCCTCTTTCCATGAGTAAGCTTTAGAGACCTAATTAGTGCCAGAATTTCAACCAACTGAGCACTAGTACCTGGAGGGAATGGTGACCTCTCAAGAATCTGTTGTAAGGTCACAACTCCATATCCTGCTCTTTTAATTATCTGGTCTAAATAAGAACTTTTATCTATATATAAAGTTAAATTTGCAACATTAATTGGAAAGTCTTTGAGGTCCTCCCTTCTAGAATAACCTGTTCACAATCGTAAATTTTTTCTACTGAGGATTCCTCTGGCAAGAGGATAGCAGGGTTTAGAAAAGAACAGGTCTTAATCTGGGTCACTGGACCCTCTAATATGAGAGCTTGATATCTGACATCTGTCTGACACCCAGAGTTCTCCTTTTGAAGATAACAAACCTGTGATGTGATGGGGTGATGTACATTTAGGTTATTTCCCAACATCCGCTTAGGGGCTTCAGGTATAAGCAATGCCACAGTTGCCAGTGCTCTCAAACAGAATGACCATTGTGACCATTGGAGAGTATGGGAGAACTAGGTTGGGTTGAGGTATATCTGGCTCATATCCAGGACACAGAGGTCTAGCACACGAGGCTGCAACAGGTGTCTGAGACACACCTCGTGCCCTTCAGTCCTGTGACTTCTGGCCCATCTGCGTTGCCCCCTCCATATTCTCCCTATGACTTCCTCATGCCCCTAGGCATCCCTAGGAGCTAGGTATGTACATCTATGTGAATGCTTTGTGCCCAGGGTTCTAATTGGTTCTGCCATTTTTTCCACATTCGTAGCTGTATTTAAGTTGAGTGACTTCCGGAATAAAGCAGATCAAGTTCTCTGAAATGGGTCTCTGTAGTGTGTTTCTCTGTCATTCCACCCTTCTCAGCTGCTCAGGTGGTCTTCATCAAATGAGGACCACAATGGACACCTGAACAGGGACCTGAGACCATCAAAGTAAGTGTGAGTCTGAACCTCCTGGAAAATGGGGAAATTACTGTCCTTCTCCAAGGACTGTTAGCAACTTCTTGACTCTCTTTTAGAAAGTTGAGGCTTACAAATCCACAAGACAGAGGCTCAAGCATTCTGGGACATAGTGTTAGAGACAAACCCTTGGGTAAAGTCGGTGGACATTTTTGACCCCACCATTTTGGATAAAATCATGATGTATGCACAATAAGTGAAAATTTCACAGGGAATACACCTTCTACTTTTCTTTTTCCCCATAGTTATTGCAATCCAACAACCGTTGGGGCACCCCAGTTCATATCCATGCCTGGTTATGGAGGCAGAAAAATGAGCTATTTCTGATCCTGAGTCACCCACTGCAGCCACCTCACACAAAACCAAAACAAAAACCTTGGAGGAGACTGAGCTCCCAGAGATGTCAAAGGAATCTGATTTTACCAAGGCCGGGTTATCCAATCCCACCCCTACCCCACGCCCACCTCCGGCTTTCAAATGGACTTTATCCTTCTCTGCCTGACTACAAGTCCCAGGCTCCCCCCGTCCCTCAGGCCGAACTACCACCTCCTTGGCCAGACAGCCCGCACTATTGAATTTCCTTCAAAAATCAGCCAATCCTACCCTGGCCCGGTGTCAGCAGAGAGACAAAAACTGGAGCATGCCTGCTGACCCAGAACAAGCTCTCATCTCCTGGCAGCTGTATCCTGTAAGTTTAAATCCCACCACTCAGTACGGTGGTACCCACGTGACCTAAATACACTTAAGGAGTTTTAAAAGACATTTGAGGAGGATGACCCCAGTGGTGCGTTCACCAAACAACTTTTAGAATCCCTTAGTTTAGATCTTAACTGCCCCCCAGGATTGGAAAGACCTCTGTCAAGCTGCGCTTCTGCCTCACGTTTTCCTAAAATGGAAGGCATTCTAGTACCATGCATGCCAACAACAGGCTGAAAGAAACCACCATGCCGGTGCCCCCTGGGGTGAAGAAGGCTTACAGGGGGAAGGCCAATATGTCCCCCTAGATGTTCAGGCTAATGCTCCTGCCCCTTATTTTAACCAGGTTTGCCTCTGTGCCTTGCATGCCTGGAGGAAACTCCAGAAAATGGGGGAAACCAAAGCTTTCAGGTTCTAAGACAAAAGACCTCACAGGACCTTACTCAATCCATAGACCAGGTGACCAAGGCTGTTGATAATAAGGTCATTCATCCAGTGGCAAATGAAATTCTTGTCAAAAAGCTAGTATGGGAAAGCCTTAATAAAGAACATAAAACTGCCATTGCTCTGGCTAAAAACGGCTCACTAGACAATTGGATCATGGTGTCACAAGACCTAGGGACACACACAGTGCAGGCTTCCCTAATGGCTTCTGCCCTTGCAGTCACACTCCAACCTAAGGCTGCTAATAGTGTCCCCTGTCACTATGTGGAAATATTGGTCATTTCCACAAGGATTGCACAACACAAAAATGCAATATACCCCCCCCCATAAACTATATCAAAAATGCCCTTCTTTCTGTCCTAGCTGCAAAAGAAAAATTTCACCGGTTGAAAGACTGTAAACCAAAATATTCTGCCACTGGAGAGCATTTAAACATCCATAAGGGCTCCTGCATAAAAGAACCAAGAGTTTTCTGAATGTTCTCTGTGGACTCCCAGATCAAACCTCACATATAATTAAAAATTAGACATAAAATCTTTAAGGGAATAGCCAACACAGGAACAGATGTCATGCTGCTGCATTGAGAATAGGTCCCCCTGGAATGTGAGGTGACAGACAGATCTCAAGTGATGGGCATTGGAGGTTTCACAAACAGTAAAATGTTAAAAAAAAAAAATTAATAAAACCCAGCCACATGGGAAGACACAGATGGTAACAGGGAGGGTCTTATCCAACACTTAATAATTACAGGCCTATCACAGAATCCAATCAAGAGGGATATCCTTGCAGGTGCAGGCACAGTTATCACTACCAATGAAAAGCCCTTTTATAGGAACAGAATACAAGATCAGCTCACCAATCCAAATTTGCTTTCATTCCAGCCTCACCCTTAATACTAATGGCCACTGTCCAGCCCCCACAGCCCACAAAATTACACTGGGTACATCATAATCCCATATGGCTTGAACAGTGGCCTATCTCTCAACAAAAACTTCTCCATTTACATGATCTTATAAATGAACAGTTAAATTTGGGACATATTGAGCTTTCAACTAGTGCACATAATATTCCCATATTCATCATCTAAAAACTAAATTTCAGTTACTTCATGACCTTAGGGCCATAAATGCCCTCATGAAAGAGAAGGGCTCTACTCAGCCTAGGGCCACTGCTATCACCACAGCATTAGCTATAGCTTTATCTATAGCCTTAACTAAGATTATAGATAATAGGGACTGTTTCTTTAGCATTCCACTTTACTCTGAATATAGGGAAAGCTTTGCCTTCAATGTTCCCTCCCTCAAATATGCTATCCCTGCCCAACAGTATTAATGAAAAGAATTGCCACAGAGCACAAAAAACAGCGCCACTACATATCAGCTATATGTTTTTCAAGCTGTCTGACCTCTGCTGGAGTGGCCAGCACTATATATACATGGATGACATTCTATTGGCCCACTCAGGACTCCCAGTTGGCTAGAGCTTCTGATAACCTGTGAAATAATTTATTCTCTGAGCCTACATGTTGCTATGAATAAAGTTCAAAATAAATCCCCTTTTTTTGTTTCTAGGTTCAATTATTCTCCCTTTTACTATCTCCGCTGTTGGGCCTTCTATTGATACCCCTAATACTCTCACTCTTAATGAGTTACATACCCATTCAGGTGACATTAGTTGGCTACATCCTTGGCTAAGGATCCCCACTTGCACTCTCTCTCCACTGTATGCTTACCTTAAGGGGGAATAGAGAACCTACCTCTTTGTGCAACCTTATCCCTCAAGCAAAAAACGCGTTTTCTCTGACACAACAGTATTTGCATTCCATACAATCACACAGACACTCCCCTGATGGCATGAAGTGTGCCTTGGCCATGCCTACTTCTCCTTTGCCCACTGGTATCTTATGGCAGCCACCCAACAACATCATAGAATGGGTCCATTTACCCACTCATCCCTCTTCAAAAATGATCAATCCCTTTAGGGTGCTTTCCGTTTTATTTCAAAAACTTAGTACTTGATCCTTGGCCGTGTTGGGTAAGGAACCTGATAAACTTGTGCTTACCATCCAGAAAGAGGACCTAAATTTCCTGTTGTGTAACAATTCTGATATCCAAATTATGCTTACAGGCTTTTCAGGAGATATTGATAATCACTTTTCAAGAAGTTATTACAAACCTTGTCTTTGCTGCCCCTACCATATTCATCTTGCATATGTAAAGGACCAGTCCCAAGAGCAACCCTAATCTTCATGGATCTGCAGGTACTATAGCCATGATAATTATTTCCCAAGGCTCCCCACAATGTACATACACACTTACGCTTCAGCCTGCATTCCCTCAACATCTAGAACTATTTGCCATAAAGAAGGCTCTCTAAGTGTGTCAGGAGCCACTCAGTCTATTCATTTATAGCCAACATTGAGCGAGATTACTTCCTTCTTCCATTTTGCACACTGTGATTTTTCTGAACAATGTCCTCTAGACACCCTTACGGCTAGCGTTCCAATGTTATTAGAAAGCCTCACAACCTCGCTGTTGGTCTAATACATTCGAGCTCATTCCAGCCTGCCAGGCCCTCTGTCTACCCTAAATGACCAAGTTGACTTTCTTATGTGACCAACACTATTTTCTATTACTGAACAAGGTAAACAAATACATCTTAGACTCCATCAATCCACCAAAATCTTCCATCTATTTCTCCCTGATCTTACCATTGAGACCTGCAAACAAATTGTCCAGGACTGTGAAAGGTGTGCCCTATTACTCCTCTTGGGTCTACTTCAGCCCATAGGCATTAATCCTCAATGGCTAAAACCCAACAAATTATGGCAAATGGATATAACCCATTACTCACCTTTTGACCACTTAAAATATGTCCATTTGACCATTGAGCCCTACTCAGGTTTTACCACAGCTACCCCAGTGACAGGGGAAGCTACTAAACATGTTGTATCTCATCTGCTGTGCTGTTTTGCTATCATGGGCATTCGTTATTCTGTAAAAACAGACAATGGGCCTAGCTATGTTACTAAATTATTCCCAACATTCTGTACATTTCAGAATATTAACATATAACAAACATCCCATACAACCATCACCTAGGCCCAAAGCTTTGTCAAATGATGCAGCAAAGAACTCAAGTCCTTATTAATGGAACAAAAGGGGGGATCCTCATCCCATGATGCTGTTCATGAGATCTTTTCACTCTAAATATTTTGATCTTTCCAAAACATAGCTCAGAGATGTCTGCATATAAACTGGGCTCCATTAACTGGGCCCTCACATCTGCCATTGGTTTCATGGAAAGACACACTAGACAATCAGTGAAAAGGTACTGGCACACTGCTAAGATCTGGGAGAGGTTTTGCTTGTGTTTTTCCACAGGATGAGCCACAGCTCATCTGGGTCCCCACCAGACATGTCTGACCCTGGACCTTGCAACCCTCTGACAAAGAAGATGAAACAACTTGCCCTGGAGGTTCACCAGACTCGACCCAGATGAAGGAGAGCCCTACCAAAACATACGTAAGGTTACCTGGGGAAATCTAAGGGGCTTGACTGGGTCAGACCCTGAGACTCTGTCAGGGAAACATCCGAATCACTAGGCCAATGATGGTTGTGCGTCTCTGTGTGGTGCTTAACTACCAATAGCCAAGCAGTTCAGATACATCGGAGCCTAATTTTTAGGCCCCCTGTGTTAGTTGGTGCAAACTGGAGTGGCGCTCTGACTCACTGGTTTGGTAATAACTCTCAATATGCCTCTGATGTTGCTGCTATTGAAAGCGCCTCTACTCCTTATAATCATTTGGCTTCACTGCCCGATAATCCTGATGATAACTATAATTTTAATCTAAATTGTACAACCCTTGCGCCAAAAACTTCTTATGGCTATGGTATAGCTGTTACTTTGATGGATGTAGTCTCCCTGGTTTACCTTAACTATTCAAAGGTTGTGCCACTTTCCCCTTCGTGTTCCCCTGGCCCCTTCTCATAAATTTCTGTACCAGATTTCTTACCATGGCAAAGCCGTGAGGCCATGAGAAAATACAAACCTATTTCTCTTGATATTGCTTCTCCTGCTTACGCTTGGGGCTTTAATCCTTCCCGACCCCATCTCAAGATCCCTCAGTCACGAGCACAAAAGTTCAATTATATGTAGTCATAGATTGCATTGCTGGGTTGGGCCTACTGTAATTTGTAGGCTAATTGAGTCCCAAGTAAACTTATGACTCTAACCCTGTCGCTCCCAGCTGTCAGACCCTTCTACATCACCTCTAACATGACAGTCCAGTTTAATTTCACCAGCCCTAACTGCTAAATAAGCTTTACTATGGTCCCTAATGACACTTGTCGATATTCATGAGCATGCTTGCTGCCACCATATTGCATTCTACAAGTTTTTGATACCCCAAATATTACTAATGTCCTGGATTGTGCTTCTCTCAATTGCACTCTTACAAACTGTGTTATGTTTAATTCTTCTCAATGGATATATATCCGTAGGATGCCTCCAGCTCTTGGGGTCCCAGCAAACCTGACAGCACCATGGCAAAGCCCTTAGATCAAGACGTCCTGCAGCTCCCAAACGCATTAATGCATCAATCTCACAGAGCCATTGGTGACATCATTGTGGGCAGTTGTCGCCATTGCTGATTTGGCTACTGACTCAACCTCTTCAGACAGTTTCCACACTCGTTAATCTCCCTGCAGCTTCCTCATTGGGCTAAACATGCAAGAGGAGATAAACCAACTTGCAAAACAAGCTATCCTCGTCCTACAGTAACAAATGGATCTTCAATAGGAACAATTGGGCATTCTCTTTCAAATGCAGAGGTTACTTGTGATCCCCGTTTCTCTCATATCTGTGTATCCAATTTCCTGTTTTATCTAATGTCTCTCAAGTTGTAATGAGTCTCTTCACTTGGGTTAAGGGATCTTGGTCAAAACAATAAGCACAAGCTATGGTCAATTTAACAGAGCAAATTTTTCATGTTAATAGTACCAGGATTTCTACTGCTGCCTCTAGTATTTTTATGGAGGGCTAACTTGATCACTGGAAATCCTTGATTTTACATTGGTTCTCCCCTATAATTTGATTACTATCTCTATTTTGCTTGTTGGTTCTATTATAGTTACATGTCTGCTGAGAGCTCTTTAGAGCCATGTATATAAGGCTGAAAGAAATCAATTATGCTGGCCAAGGTTATTTCAAATATAAAGGAAGGAGGAACTGTGGGAGAACCAGGTTGGGTTGAGGCATATCTGGCTCATATCCAGGACTTAGAGGCCCAGCACACTAGGCTGTAACAGGCATCTGAGGCACCCCTTGTGCCCTTCAGTCGCATGACTACTGGCAAATCCATCCACTTCACCCTGGTATTCTCTCTATGACTTCCTAATTCAGCTAGACCTCTCTAGAAACTAGGTATGTACATATATAGGAATGCTGTGTGCTTGGGGTTCCAATTGGGTCTGCCATTTTTTTCCACATCCATAGCTGAATTTAATCTGAGTGCCTTCTGAAATAAAGCAGATCATGTTCTCTAAAATTGATCTTCAGAATGTGTTTCTTCATAGTTTGACCATCCCCAGCTGTTCCGGTGGTCTTCATCAGACAAGGACCACAGGAGAAATTATGTCAACTTGAGGCAACTAGGAATCATGCCTGGATTAGGGTTTAGGAACCATGCCTAAATTAAGCAATTAGAAAGCAGCCTAGATTAGGCAGTTAGGAACCAACCTGGGCCATGAATGAGGGAAGAATACCCACCCATATGTGGGAAGCCCAACTGGGAATTCAAACTGTATAAAAGGAAGAAAGAAGGAAGATTGTTACAGTTCTTTTCCTCTAGGGAGAGACTAGACTTAATGGGACTTGGCTTCCTGTTGTAAGGACCTGCCTCCACCTCTTCCATTGCCACGTACTTCCATTGAGTCACAACAATGAAAAAGTAACTAAGACAGAAATTGTTACCTTAGAAGTGGGGTCGTTGCTGTGGTTTACTTGACCATGTGGTTTGGAAGTTTTTCAAACTGGTTTACTGAATGAATTTTGAAAGATTTGGGGATGCCAGCTGGAGTGTTCTTGAAGTGTTCTGAGCCTAGCTTGATGGAAGATTCTGGTCAGAGATCAGAAGACCAGAATACCGATAAAAATGTGGATTGGAAAGGCCAGGCTCAAGAAGTTTCAACTGTGAAGGAGGACTGTATTGACAAGTGGCCTAAAAAACACAGGTGCTATGCTCTGGCAAAAAAAAAAAAAAAAAAAAAAGTTAGCATTTTGCCCTTGACCAGAGACTTTGCCTGAATCTGAGATTAAGAGTGGTAGACCGTTTAATCAGGTGGAGAAAATCTCAAGACAGCCAGATAGTCGGATTGCCTTTTGGGTACTGTTTGTGGCTTTTAACCAACTCTATAATGAAAGACAGGAGACAATGGCAGAAAAAAATAGATGTAAAAAGCTTGTAGTCTGGAGTGAAAAAGCATGCGGTTGCTCAAGAGACTAAAACTAAACAGAAGCCAAGGACTTGGAATCAGGACTGTAAGAAAGACGCCTTCATAGCATCTCAGGAATCAGCAAGATCCCACCCTTTACCAATTACAGGGTGCAAAGGCAAAAGATCTTATTGTGTGCCAAAGAGGCAAGTGCTCACAAGAGTTCAGCTCCCTGGAGTTCAGCCATCCACGGATCCAGAAGCTGCTGTTGCCATGATTCAAAGGAGCAAGACTATTGCTCAAAGAAGTGGTGGATCTTAGTGACGTCCACACGGTCCTGGCTTTACAGGCTTGCAAAGCCCAAGAGTTGTGGATTCTTGGAGGCTTTCATCCAGATTTCAGAGGAAGGTCTTGGAGGCTACTGTGGTTTAGATCTGGAATGTTCCCTCAAAGTCTCAAGTATTTGAATGCTTTAGATTGTCTATGGAACCATGTGCTGTCGGGAGACTGGTGTACAGAGGTGTGGGTTACAGACACGTAAATTGGATTATAGACATGTAAATTGGATTACAGGCTTGTAGTGGGGGCTTACCACACCTTCCACACCTGGATTCAGGAAGGGCTGATCACTGGGAGGAGACCTGGAAGGATATATAAGCTGCTTCCTGCCTTCCTTGGAGGACTAGTCTCAACTTGCCTTGACTTGGCTTCCTGTGTGTGATGTCCTGAGAAGCTGCCTCCACCTCTGCATCTGCCATGTACTTCGATTGCTGCCAGCCGACCCTGAATGGACTGTGACCTTCTGAAGCTATGAGCTAAAATAAACCTTTCCTCCCCTAAATTTGTGGATGTCGGGTATTGAGTCACAGCAGTGAAAAAGTAACTAAGACAGAGGCCAAGCAGTGTGCCCCTGGTAGAACAGTGCATTAAAGTTGTGAAGGAGAAGCCTAAGGTGCAGTGAATAGCATGAAAATTTGGAGAAGCCAGGAGCATGGATTGTTGACTGAGAAAAGCTACAGGCTGTGAGTGAATCCAGTCCAAGGGAAAGAAAATGGAGGTTTCCAGGAGCAGTAACACTGTAGGGGTGGGGCCATCCAAGCCCTGTGGAGTTCATATTCCACCACAATTTATCCCAGTTGCTGGACATGAAGCTACAGAATTTAACCCTTACCCTGCTGAATTTAGACCTTATTTTCATCTAATTATTTTGTATCCTCCTGTTTCTCTGTTTTGGAATGAGAATGCTTATCCTATGTCATTTTGTGTTAGAGGACTTTTAAGTTTTAGGAAGGATTCTGTTGCCTATTGTGGTGAGGGATTTATTGTGCTTCCATTTGTATGCAGTGCAATTGTGCTATGTTAGGCATAATTACTAACTTGGCTATTGTACTGGGGAATTGAGTATGGTTCAAGGAGGATGTGTCTGGTTGTCAAGTTGACAAGGGATAAATTGTGACCATTGGAGAGATTATGTCAATTTAAGGCAACTAGGAACGATACTTGAATTAAAGTTTTGGAACCATGCCGATATTAGGCAACTAGGAACCAGTGTGGATTAGGCAGTTTGTAACTAGCCTGGATTAGAGTGTTAGTGATTTTTGGGCCAGTGAATGAGGAAAGAACATTCACCTGAATGTTGGAGGCTCAACTAGAAACTTGAACTTTAAAAAAAGAAGAAGAAGAAAGATTGGTACAGCTTCTTCCTTTGGTGAGTCTGGTCTTGATGGGACTTGGCTTCCTGTTGTGAGGACCTGCCTCCACCTCTGCATCTGCCATGTACTTCCATTGCTGCCAGCTGTCCCTGAGTGGACTGTGACCTTCTGAAACTGTGAGCTAAAATAAACCTTTCCTGCTCTAAATTTCTGGATGTTGAGTATTGAGTCACAGCAACGGAAAAGTAACTAAGACAACCATCTCTTTGCCACTATATCCAACTCTTTACTCAGATATACTACTGGCTATTGAGATGGTCCTTAAGTCTGGGTCAGGATTGCCAAAGCTACTCCACTATGTCCTGTCACATGCAGTTAAATGACTGACCTAGAGGGAGACTGAGAGCTGAGGCCCCAAGAAGACCTTTCTTCAAAGCTTTTTTTTTTTTTTTCATCAGTGTCGCACTGCACAGGATGGGTCATCTGTTCTTGAGTCTTTACCAATTGGTAAAGGGGGTTTGCTATTTCCCCATGTCCTGGGATCCATAGCTGGCAGAAGCCACAGCCAAGAATCTCTTTAGCTGTTTAAGTGTGGTGGGAAGGGGAAGGGACAAAGCTGTTTTCATTCTTTCCAGATCTAAGGCCCTTTTATTATCAAATAAGATTAGACCTAGATATTTGACCTGGAGCAGGTTTAGCTGTGCCTTTTGATTTGAAACTTTGTATTCCCTCTGTGTCAGAAAATTTAAGAGGGTGATTATTCCATTCTTTACACTTTCTTCTGTGAATGCAGAAAGCAGAAAGTCATCTAAGATTTTGCGGGTCAAACCTCTTCCAATTTTTTTTTTTTTTTTGAGACAGTGGTTTGCTGTGTAGTCCAGGCTAGTCCTAAATTCACTATGCAACCTAGGCTGGCCTTGAACTCACAATAATCCTTCTGTCTCAGCAGTTCATGTGCTAGGATTACAGGCATACATGCCTGGTTTATTTGGTGCTGGGAATTCAACTCAGGGCCTTGCACTTATTAGGTAAGTGCTATAACTGCTGTGCTAGTCCTCTATCCCCAAATCTGTTCTGATTGCTAAGTATACATTCCATAGTAACTGTTAGAGTACTTATTGTAGTATTCACTTATGGAGAGAGACTGAGACAGGTTGTATACTTCCTCACATTTATAAGCCTCACTGTTTTTCTCCATGTTACTAATATATGACTCTTTCACATATAATTCTAGCTGCCAACCAGGAAGTTTAAAGTTTATACTACATGTTCTTGAGTCTCTGTGACCTAATGAAAGCCTTAGGTCACTTAAGGGGACTGGACATTCAAGAAACACCTAATGAGGCAGGAAGATCACCAGTTGGAACCCAGTAGAGACCACATTTATTTACATATTCATTGTTCAAGTCACAAAGACCTGAAAAATAAATATACAAATGGTTTTATTTATAATGGTTTTATTTTGAAAACAAGGACAGAGGGGTGAAAGCCTCTGCTAGCCAGAAGGGGAACCTCAAAGAGGGTTCCCAGCCCCAGGGAATTTGGTAATTTAGCAAGACCTTGTTTCAACATTAAAAAGCAGGGCCGGGGACTTCCAGGTAAGATGGCGGCTGAGTAACAACGCTGCACAATGTCTTCTCATCAACTCACTTAAAAAGTTGAGAATTTATTTAGAAAAAGTGTGTTCAGTGTAGCTAGGAAAGAGAGGAGCATCCCCAGCAACTGAAAGGAGGCCAGGGGAAGGTCAGAAATTCTGACGGATCACCGAAAGCAGAGAAAAAAAATTCCAGCAGCCCATGAAGCCAACGCAGCCGGCTGCAAACAGCTGGAGCCGCAGGCAGCAGACGGAGGAAAGCTTGCGTGGGCCCGGAACATCTGAAGGAGGTGGGAGTGGACAGAGCACCCCAACAATGGACAGGAGGCCGTGGGAAGGTCAGAAATCCTGAAGTCACATCAGAAGAGGAGGAAAAAAGCAGCTGATTTGGCGAAACCCTGAGCTGCTGGCATCCGCAGACCACAGACAGAAGAAGGTCTGGAGTCAGAACCTCAGCCTGAGGTCAGCATGGATCTGGAGAAGAGAGAATTGTTGGCAGCTGGTGGCCCCAGCCTCTGAAACACCAACCCATGAGTAGTGTGTACTACAAATGCAGCGTGCGCTCCTCCTAGAAAAGGACCTGGGATTCCAGATCAGAAAAAGCACTCAGCAGCCTTCCATTTTAAAAAGAAGGAAGAAAAAAAGCCCAAGACTGAACCCTTTAGAGTAAAAGAAAGCTCAGAAGAGCACAGCAGGGCTTTAGGGGTCACCCTTAAACAGTGCCTAGAAAGAAACTGGCACAAGCGGCAGAGAGCAGAGAAAGGAGGGGAAAAGGCTGTTGATGCCCTGAACGGCTAAGGGAGCCTCTGCTCCGAGGGTGGAGAGCCCTGCCCTGGGAGAGGGAAGCCAGGACAGACAGAGAGCTGTGCTGAGTGGACCAGCGGGAACAAGACACCTCAACAGGGGGACCATTGCCCCATTCCTTCGACACGCACCAGAGGCTTCGAGTTCACCAGTGCCCTGTGCGCCAGAGGCATCTGGGACAGGAAACTCCATCTCCTGCCCATCCCGTGACCCAGAGGCTTCCAGAGGCTGCCAGGGAATTATATCACCCTGTCAGTCCTGATCCTCAGAGGCATCCAGAGGCATCTAGGACCAGGAATATCATCGCCCCATCTGTCCCTCAGGCCAGAGCATTCCAGAGGTATTCAGGACCGGGCCTTCAAAAACCCTTCTTTCCTGCGCACCAGAGACAGTCAGAGACAGCAGAACCATGGGGAAACGTGGCAACAAATCTCCTACAAAAAGACCTGACACCCCAGAAGATGATACCAGGGATACTGAAATTGCAGAATCCAAAGATGAAAATGGCAAAAAGGATGGTAACTTCTGGGCCCAGGTATTCACTGAATTAAAGCAAGAATTAAAGCAGGAAATAAAACAGACAGGACAAGAGCTACACCAACACATAGATAAGCAAAAAGCAAGCCTTGAAAAGCAACTAGAGGAGACCAAAGAAGAAATATACCAGAAGATAATGAAGGCAACACAAGAAATTAGAGAAGAACACAACAGAGATATAGAAAAACTGAATGCAGATATTCAGAAAGTGAAAAACACACAGGAAATAGTAAGCAACCACTTTAAACAACTTCAGAATAGAATGTCATACCTAGAAAATAAAGTGACTGAGCTGCAACATACAGGCCGTGAAGAACACAAAGTAAATAAGAAAGAAAGTGAATCATTACAACGTCTGATAGATGATTCAAGGAGAAACAACCACAGAATTATGGGAGTCCAGGAGACCACTAAGGACAAAACAAAAGGCTTAAAGGACATGTTTAATGAAATTGTGGAAGAAAATTTCCCAAATCTAATGAACATGGAGCTATTGAAGGCATACAGAACACCAAACAACTTTGATCAGAAGAGATCTTCATCACGACACATCGTAATTAAAATACTAGAAACCCAAAACAAAGAGAAAATACTAAAAGCGGTAAGAGAAAAGCAGAAGGTGACCTACAAATATAAGCCCATCCGGATAACTGCAGACTTCCTAATCCAGACTCTAAAAGCCAGGAGATCATGTAGCAATGTCATCTAAGCACTAAAAGAACATAAATGCCAACCAAGACTGCTATATCCAGCAAAATTATCTTTTAATTTAAAGGGAGAACTTAAAACCTTCCATGATATATACAGCTTAAAGGAATTTGCAGCCACTGAGCAGGTATGGCAGAGAATACTTAAAGGAAATGTAGAAAGTAAAAGGGAGGCCAGTGACACCAATGACCCCAGAGGAAAAGCGACAACAGCTAGAGGAGAATGAGCTGAGAAAAAAGTATGTTACTAATCAGTGAAATATGGGTAAATAAGTTATGAAAGTTAAAAAATTCTGAAATAAATAAATTCGCCTTCATATCTGTTACTTTAAGTATATTTATGTGGTATAGATTTAAGTTCATTTAATGTAGCAATATGATATAGTTTTAACTTTGTTTTATTGTAGTAATTCACTTAGTAGGTCACTGATGAAAATTTATCCTAAGAAAACTGTTTGATATAAAGATAACCCTGTGAATGTACAAATACGTACCTTCCAGTATTCAGCTAAGGCATTTGAAACTTAACTTTTCTTTTTCTTCTTTCCCAGGTTTACTAGTCTTTTGAACTACATGCTTGTAGTTATTTTCTAATGTGAACTGGTGGGTAAGGCCATGTTTAAGAATAGCAACAAGATATAGCAAAATATTAAAAAAAAAAACTTTTGGTAAATATCCCTATAAATGGACTGGTTGGATTCAGAGAAGAAGCATCAAGATTCAACTACTGCGAACCCATTCGAAGAATAGGAAGCTGAGTTAGAGTGGTGACTTAAGGGAAATGATATTGGTGTGGAAGATTAATATGTTAAGTACTGCATAGTTTCTCTGACTTTGAAAACCTAGAACACAAACATTCTATAGAACCACACGAAGTGATAGCCTGAGTTGGAGGAAGGGATAGGGAGGAGGTGGGAGGGTCAAAAATGAGAAGGGATTGTAAAGTTGATATGATACATATGTGCATGAAATATGCAAAGTCATTGTATATACTATGTATTACATGCGTATATTAATAAAAATAGTGGAAAAAAGAAATAATTAATGAGAAAAGCATTCTATAGCTAGAATTCTATTGATACTCAGACCCAACATGGGCTGAAAGCCTATTGCCTGAGATAAGAGAAAGAAATAGAATAAGAGGGCTTATATGTACTGCAACACCCAGTGTTGCCTGAGGCTCCGTCCTGCTGAAATGATGGGTAAGCTGAGAGCCAAGGAGAGACCCTATGCCTCCTTTCCAGAGACAACAACTAAGGCTCTAAACTGAGTGTCCTTTGACTCTTGGAACAGTAAGCCCCTCAGTGTCCTGCCTTGTCACATTTAACATACTAATCTCAGCACTTGGGAGGCAGATGCAGGAGGGTTGCTGCGAGTCCAAGACCTGCTCCCTTTCTTCTCTTTCCCTCTTCTAGGTTATCAGTGAGAATTCTAGCTCCTAAGGATGTTTATTTTCCCGAGTATCTGATATCAAAAATCTAAATGGGTGTTTGATGTACTGATAATACCACCTATTTGTGAAGAGAGGCCAAGATAAATTTTGCCTTCTGTACTCCTTACTTACAAAGCAATTCAAGTTATGAAATGCTTCTTCCAACCTATCCAGACCTCCTGGATTTGAAATCAATGGGTGTTCACTCAGAGTGTCCTGCATTGTTCCCAGGAGTCACCTCTGAGAGTTAAGGCCTTAAAGTTCTTAGTAGTAGAAAGGGTTTTATCTGCCTTCCCACATTTGTACTCTGCCTAGGCAAGTCACGCTTGCTACCTATGACCTGCACCCCTCAGCCTTGCTGGGCTAGACACGGGATGGGGTGTTTACTCAGAGTGTCCAGCTTGGTGTGTTGTGTCCCACCTCAGTGATTTCCTATGAGAGGCAAGGCCTTAACTAGGTACCTCGTGTTTATGACTCATGAGCTGCATTCTAGATTCAAGTCCAGGATATTTACTTAGGGTGTCCTAGTTTAGTAGTGCTGTGTCCCACTCCTGGGGTCACCTAGTTGAAGGGGATTACTCTGCCTCTGAATGATCTAAGATAGGAAGTTCTTAATCTGCCTTTCTGCACCTATCAGTATGCCTTTTTATTCCTACCTAAGCAGCTCACATGTATGACCACATGAATTGCACCCCTTGACCTTCCCAGTCCTGACTCAAGGCATCCTGAGCCCAGTGATGTTGCGTACCTCTCCAAGGGATCATCTCTGAGTTACAAGGTCTTACCTAGTAGAAAAGGGGCTTTAGAAAGGGCTTGTTTTGCCTTCCCACATCTCTCCCACTTGTCTACTCCAAAGCAATACATGTTCATGACTCATAAGCTGCACTCCTCAACACCTCCAGGAAATGAGCCACAGGGTATGGACTTGGGGTACCATGGGCCTGGTGGTGTTCTGTACCACTCTCAGGTATCACTACTGTTACATCTAAGGCCCTAAAATTTAGGAGGGGCTTACTCTGCCTTTCCACATCTTGAAGCAAGGGACTTTCATGTTTTCATATTATCTTCAAAATTCAAAATTGAGACCTCATGAGTTATACGCTTGGACAATTCCAGATTAAAGCCAGGGGTGAAGGGGAGCATGTTTACTCAGAGTGTCTTGGCAAAGTGAGTCACATTCGACCCCAGGAACCACTGTGAGCTACAGGCCTGCTAAGCAACTTGTGTTTATGACTCATGAATAGCATGTTCACCCAGTGGGCCCTGGTCCAGTGATGCTATGTAGCACTCTCAGGGATCACCTAGGTGGAAGAGGTTACTTTGCTTTTCTACTCTGCCTCTGAGTGAAAGGCTGAGAAGCTAAGTAGAAAAGAGGCCTTCTCACTTTTCTACTCTTACTGAGCAATTATAAATTGCAGCTCTTAACATACCAAGGCTTTTTGGGTTTGAGTCAAAATGATGACCATAACAGAAAATGTCTTTGTTCTATTTGATCTATTGCTTTTGTTGCTTTTCATTGAATATTAGATGGTATAGCATTCTCACTATTAAGTGACAATCAAAAAGCAAAAATCAACAACAAAACCTTTCTATTAACCATGGGAGAAAAATGGATTATAAGCAGCAATGGAGGAACAGAAAATATAAATAAAACTGTATTAAAAAGTCAAAACACAGAGAAATACTTTTCAAAAATTTATCTGTGATCTTTCTCTTAGCTCTACAAACAGACTAAAATCGTAAGCAACAAGAAAATAATCTTGCTATTTAAAAAACAAAAACCTTCTTAATCCTTAACTTTTACCTCTATGAACTTTAGGACCTGTCGGAGACACATAAGATCATTTTCTGTTCTGCACCTCCCTTCTCCCTGTAGGAAAAAACAAAATATTTTATTTATATGAGCTAATTGAGAAAAGAAAAACATGAGCAAATGAACATTTATTACTGGATGATGATGGAATTTTTTTCTCCCTCCATGTCACATGTAATAGACTTTGGTGTCCCTATTAAGATGGTGGAGGCTGGTGTCTTTCTCATAAGGTGAATCTCAAAAGAATTTACCTTGATAAATATGGCAGAACCCATGATGTTCTCTGCCATTTCAAGATGGTGGCCAAACACGTGGTCCCTAGAAAAGATGGAAACCAAACACACGGTTTCCAAAAATATGACACCAAACACATGGTCTCAACCCTACACTTTCTCTTTAGAAAAAACAATACCAAGAGAGAACACTGTTCCAGTACCCATATGCTAGCAGAGATCTGTTCAAAAGGCTACAGAAAAATTTCCTGTACTTTCCTAATTTTACTCGACATACCACAACAAAAACAAAACATTAGAAAAGTCATCTGAAAAGTTACCTAATATTTCGAAGTAAAACCTTTAAAAAGCATCTGAAAATAAAAGAAATAAATGCAACATAATGAACAGTTCCCAGTTTTCTTCCAATAAATGCAATATATTGTATTTTCCAAACAACAACTATTCCTAATCAAATGCAACATTTTTAAACAATTCCCTTATCTTAATCCATATAGCCACTCCTTTAAAACTGAATTTTATCTTTTCCCTTAGAATAAAACAGTTTTTTCCATATAATAATACACATAAAACATTAGCTATATTCTTAGAATTAGAACAATCAATTTTTCTTCCCTAAGGCAGGAAAATGATTTGTCTTCCTTAAGCACTTTTTATAAGCTACTGGGATCTCATGCCTGCATTTGAACCTTCAAAGGCTAAAAATACATGGGCAGAGAAAATTTCTCCTTGCACTTGGAAGACAAAGAAACAGAAAATCATACCAGGATGTCAGAGGAGAGGGTAGGTTCCATTTCACATACCTTTCCTGCCTCTGGGATCTTGGATGATCCCCCAAATATGTTAGTGGTTGCACTTCCAGGCCCCAACTCTGTTGGCCCTCTATGCTGGGTTTATCTCTTTGTGTCTGAAGAATAAGTTGTGGAAGGTAGGAAGCAAGTTGTGAAGAGAAAACTTTCTTGGAAAAATTACAGAAGTAAGGGCTTCCAAGTCGAAATGGTGGCTGAGTACCAGAGCTGCACAATGTCTCCTCACTGACCCAATTAGAAAGTCAAGAATTCAGTCATAAAATACGTATTCAATGTAGCCAGGACAGAGAGGAGCACCCCAACAACAAGGAGGCTGGGGAAGGTCAGAAATCCTGAAGGAACATCGAAAGTGAAGGGAAAAAAAAAAAAAGAAAAAACAGCATCCAGGAAGCCCCCCCAGGTGGGCTGCAAACTACTGGGAGCCACAGGCATCTCCAGACAGAGGAAAGTTCGTGTGGACAGGGACATCTGACAGAGCTGGGAGAGGAAGGATAATCCCAACAACTGACAGGTCACTGTGGTAAGGTCAGAAATCCTCAAGACATTTCAGAAGTGGAGGAAAACAGCAGCCAAATTAGCCCAGTCCTGAGCTGCTGGCACCCACAGATGACAGACAGAGGAAAACCCAGAGGCCAGAACCTCAGTCTGAGGTAAATGAGAATCTAGGAGAGGTGGAATTATAAGCAGTTGGCAGCCCTACCTCCAAAAAATGAACCCGTGACTATGTATACTACAAATGCAACATGCACTCCCCCTAGAAAAGGCCCCCAGAAGTCCATATCAGAAGCAGTGCTTGGCAGCCATAACAGGCAATGACAAGCAGGAGCCATTAAAACAAAAAGTCCAAGTGTGAACCAAATAAAGTAAAAGAAAGCACAGAGGAGCACATCAGGGCTTTTGGGGTCAACCTTAATCAATGCCTAGGAAGAAACTGGCACAATATTGGGCACACCTCAAAGGGTGGAGAGCCCGCCCTAGGGGAAGGAAGCCAGGACAGGTGGGAGAGCTCTACTGAGGGAGCCAGGGATGAACAAGACGCTTCAAAGGCCATCGGACTCTCAGGTCCCCCTCACTGCCTACTCCCAGCACAGAACTAAGAAGAACTGCAACCCGCCCCCACCATACACCATCATAGCCGTTCAAAAAAATTTCTCAGTTTAGCCTCTAAAATGAAAGCCCTCAACACAGAGCAACAGGGCACCCAAAGAGATGACTGAGACCCCAGAAAATAAAGGTAAGGGCCCTGAGGATAGTGGAACTCATAGGGAAGGAAGCTAAAAAGGAAATAAACGAGTCAAACAACCAGTTCAAACAAGATATTCTCAAAGAAATGCAAGTATTGATCAGCAGGCTTAAAAAGGATCTTACTAAGCAAATAATGGTTTTAGTGGAGACATAGCTCACTGAGCTTATTGACGCCACAAATAAAAAGTTGGCTGAGGTAAATAAATACAACATATGAGAAGTGGAAAATCTAAAAAGAAATCTAGATGAAATTCAGTGCACGAAATTTATATGTAACAACAGGGAAAGACAACTCAGGTATTGTGAGGACACAGTTGCAGACCTTGAAGACGAGGCTGAGGAAACAAAAGATATAGTTAGACGTGACTCCAAAGTTAGAAATGAGCAAAGTAGCGGGATACACCAGCTGATGGATGATTCCAATAGAACCAATCTCAGAAGTGTGACTGTGGAAGAAAGAGCAGAAGACGGCACCAAAGGTATAAAGAAATTATTCATAGCAACAGTGCAAGAAAATTTTCCTAATCTAGGAAAAGAAATTAACTTCAAGAAACAAGAAGCGTATAGAACACCAAATAACCTCAACCAGCAATGAGGCTCACCATATCATAATCAAAACCTCAGAAATACAACATAAAAAGAGAATATTAAAAGCAGCAAGAGAAAGACAGACATTGTGCTTCTTCATGAGTGAACGGCAGTTCATTTCCTTTGCCCATTTTTCAATAGGATCCTTTATTTTGTTGGGCTTAATTTTCTTTAGCTCCCTATGTATTCTCGTTATGAGTTTCTTATCTGAGGTGTTGGTGGTGAATATTTTTTCCCAATCTGTTGGTTCTTTACTTACAATGTTGACAGTTTCCTTTGCTGTGCAGAAACTTTTTAATTTGACAAGATCCCATTTGTTGAAAATGAGGATAATTTCTTTTGCTCTTGGTGTCTTGTCAAGAATATCTTTGCCTACCCCTATGTCTTTTAGAAATTTGCCTACTTTGTCTTCCAGAAGGTTTAGTGTTTCATTTTTAATGTTTAGGTCTTTAATCCATTTTGATTTGATTTTGGTGCATGGTGATATGTGTGTGTCTAGATTCATTCTTCTGCATGTGGATGTCCAGTTTTCCCAGCACCATTTGTTGAACAGGCTGTCCTTTTTTCATTGTATGAATTTGGCCCCTTTGTCAAAAATTAGGTAGTTGAGGGTATTTGGATTTGTTTCTGCATCCTCGATTCTGTTCCACTGGTCTACCTGTCTATTTTTAGTTCCAGTACCAAATTGTTTTTACCACTATGGCTTTATAGTATAGCCTGATGTCTGGGATTGTAATGCATCCTGCTTTGGTTTTGCTGCTTAGGATTGCTTTGGCTATTCATGGCCAATAGATACATGAAAAGATGCTCAACATCCCTAGCCATAAGAGAAATGCAAATCAAAATAACGCTAAGATACCATCTCACTCCAGAGAGAATGACTTATATCAACAAATCAAATAGCAATCAATGCTGGCCAGGCTGTGAGGAGAAAGGAACCCTCCTGCACTGCTGGTGGGAATGTAAATTCGTTTGACCACTCTGGAAAGCAGTATAGAGAGCTCTCAAAAGACTAGAAATAAATATCTCCTGTGACACCCCTCCTGGGAATATATCCAAAAGAGGCCAACACAACATACAACAGAGATATATGTATGCCCATGTTCATAGCAGCACAACTAACAATAGCTAGAATATGGAAGTCACAAAAATACCCATCAACAGAACAATGGATACACAAACTGTGGTACTTATACACAATGGAATACTACGCATCTGTAAGGTCCAACAGCGTGGAGGTTTTCACAGGCAAATGGAAGAAACTTGAGAATATCATGCTTAGTGAAATGAGTCAGAAGCAGAAGGTGAAACATCCGATGGTCTGTCTGATATGAGAGACCCAGACCACAACTATCTCATGGAACTTTAAACGAAAGACAAAGCGAAAGAGGGGGACAGGTGGAGGCTGGCAGTGAACGGAGGGTGGGGGGGGGACAAAAGGAGAGTGGGAAAGCTCTTGTCACTTTGACAAGAAATGTATGTGCACAAAATGCTCAACTCCATTGTAAACCTTAAATTCTGCACTTGTACATATCAATAAAATGGGGGAAAAAAAGAAAAACAGACATCGTTCTACCAAGGCAAATCCATTCGAATTACTGCAGATTTCTCAAGACAAACCTTAAAGACTAGGAGAGCGTAGAGCAGGATCCTTCAAGCTTTAAAAGACAGCAAGTATCAAGCCAGGTTCTTATATCCAGGAAAATTATCTCTGAAAATTAAAGAAGAAGGAAAAAAATTTCAGAACCAAGAATCCCTTAAGAAATATGCAGCAAATACCCCAGCATTGCAGACATTACTTGGAGGAATCTTTGAAAAAAAGCAGAGAAGTGGGCCTCACTGAAAAAATAAGGAGGAAAGGAAATATCAATATGGGCAATTGGTATAAAATTTTTAAAAATATGTATGCATGCAATTATGGATGAATAGATAGGTAAAAGGATAAACTAAATCAGGCAAAATGTTAATAACTAGTGAAATATGAGTAAACAATATATGAAAGTTTTAAAAATCTGAAAAAACTAAGCATACCTCTCTATTTCTTTAACTGTAATATACTTACGTGATACAGATGTAAGTTCATTTAATGTAGCAAATTGATAAAGTCTTAAGCTTGTTTAATGTAGCAATTCACTTTTTTGGTGTTGAATGTGAGTTTATCCTCTTTGAGTGAGGCAGAAAGAAACATAAGCAGCACCAATATAACTTGGAGAAAAGTTAACATCTATAGAGAAAATATAATAAAAAAGATTGGTATTTAAATCATTTGATTGATATACTTCTAAAACAGTACCAGCTCTTCCATAAAATCTGTGAAATCTCCCTACATCATTATTATTAGTAATAGCATAGTAGTGTGCAAAACAAATAATTACATGCAACATGGGAATAGACATAAAATGTTTAAAAATATATATGCATGTATATATGGATGGGTAGGCAGATAAAATTACAAACCAAATCTAGCAGAGTGATAGTAATCAGTGAAATGTGAGTAAATGAGTTATGAAAATTTAAAAATTCTGAAATAACTAAATTTGTCTTCATATCTGTTACTTATGTGTTATAGATTTAAGTTCATTTAATGTAGCAATGTGATGTACTTTCAAGTTCGTTTACTATAGCAATTCACTTGTTAGGTCTTTTATGTAAGTTTATCCAAAGAAAACTGTTGAAGTAAAGATAACCCTGTGAATGTAGAAACATGTACCTTCCAGTATTCAGCTAAGGCTTTTGAAACTAACTTTCCTGGTTCTTTCTCATATTTACTAGTCTTTTGAATTACATGATTGTAGTTATTTTCTAATGTAGACTGGTTTAAGAATATCAACAAAGATATAGCAAAATATAGAAAAAAAGAAATTTGGGCAAATATTTCAATAAAGAGATCGGCTGGACTCGGAGAAGAGGCATCAAGATTTGACCACTGCTGCCTATTCGAGGGATAAGAAGCTGAGCTCAAGAGTGGTGACTTAGTGCTTCCAGTCAAGATGGCGGCTGAGTAACAGCGCTGCACAATGTCTCCACATCTACCCACTTAAAAAGTCAAGAATTTAGTTACAAAAAGTGTGTTTGGTGTAGCTACGAAAGAGAGGAGCATCCCCCAAAACTGAAAGGAGGCCAGAGGGAGGCCAGCAATTCCGAAGGATCATCAAAAGCAGAGAAAAAAAATAATCTCTGTGGCCCAGGAAGCCGCCGCAGGCAGCTGAAGACAGAGGAAAGGTCACGGGGACCTGAACATCTGACAGAGCTGGGAGAGGCCCAGAGCACACAACAACAGAGAGGAGGCTGCGGGAGGGTCAGAAATCCTGAAGTCATATAAGAACAGGAGGAAAGAAGCAGCCGACATGGTGCAGCCCTGGGCTGCTGGCACCCACAGACCACAGACTGAGGAAAGTCCGGAGCCAGAACCTGAGCCCAAGGTAAGTGCGGATCCTGATAAGTGGGATTTGTGGACAGTGGGCTGCCCAAACCTTCGAAACATCAACTCGTGGGTAGTGTGTACTACAAACGCAGCATGCGCTCCCCATAGAAAAGGCCCTGGGAACCCAGATCAGAAACAGGGCTCAGCAGCCGTCACAGGCAATGACTTCAGCAGGAATCATTGAAAATAGAAGGGAAAAAAGCCCAAGACTGAACCCTTTAGAGTAAAAGAAAGCTCAGAAGAGCACGCGATGGCTTTGGGGCCAACCTTAAATGGTGCCTAGAAAGAAACTGGCATAAGCGGCAGAGAGAGGAGAAAAAAGGGAAGAAGGCTGCTGATCCCCTGAATGGCTAAGGGCGCCTCTGCTCCGAGGGTGGAGAGCCCCTCCCTGGGAGAGGGAAGCCAGGACAAACAGAGAGCTGTGCTGAGTGAAACGAGGGAACAAGACACCTGAAAAAAGGGGATCACCACCTTGTTCCTCCGGCATGTGCCAGAGGCTTCAGGTGCACCAGTGCCCTGCACGCCAGAGGCATCTAGGACTGGGAAGTCCATTGCCTGTCCATCCCGTGAGCCAGAGGCTTCCAGAGGCTGCCAGGGAATTACATCACCCTGTCAGTCCTGAGCCCCAGAGGCTTCCAGAGGCATCTAGGACCAGGAATTCCATAGCCCTGTCTGTTCCTTGGGCCAGAGGATTCCAGAGGTATTCAGGACTGGGCCGTCACCAAACCCTTCTTTCCTGCACACCAGAGACAGCCAGAGACAGCAGAACCATGGGGAAACGTGGCAACAAATCTCCTACAAAAAGACCTGACACCCCAGAAGATGATACCAGGGATACTGAAATTGCAGAATCCAAAGATGAAAATGGCAAAAATGATGGTAACTTCTGGGCCCAGATATTCACTGAATTAAAGCAGGAATTAAAGCAGGATATAAAACAAACAGCGCAAGAGCTACACCAACACATAGCTAAGCAAAAAGCAAGCCTTGAAAAGCAACTAGAGGAGACCAAAGAAAAAAATGGGGAAACGTGTAACAAATCAACAAAAAGACCTGACTCCCCAGAAGATGATGCCAGGGATACTGAAATTGCAGAATCCAAAAATGAAAATGGCAAAAATGATGGTAACTTCTGGGCCCAGATATTCACTGAATTAAAGCAGGAAATAAAACAGACAGCACAAGAGTTACACCAACAACACATAGCTAAGCAAAAACCAAACCTTGAAAAGCAACTAGAGGAGACTAGAGAAGAAATATACCAGAAGATAATGAAGACAAAACAAGAAATTAGAGAAGAACAATTGAATGCAAGTATTCAGGAAGTGAAAAACACACAGGAAATAATAAGCAACCACATTAAACATCTTCAGAATAGAATGTCAGACCTAGAAAATAAAGTGACTGAGCTGTAACATACAAGCCATGAAGAACACAAAGTAAATAAAGAAAGCGAATCATTACAACAGATGATAGATGATTCAAGGAGAAACCACCTCAGAATTATGGGATTCCAGGAGAAGACTGAGGACAAAACAAAAGGCTTAAAGCACATGTTTAATGAAATAATGGAAGAAAATTTCCCAAATATAAGAAGAGAAATGAACATGGAGCATATAGAACACCAAACAACTTTGATCTGAAGAAATCCTCATCACGAGACATCATAATCAAAATACTAGAAACCCAACACAGAGAAAATACTAAAAGCGGTACGAGAAAAACAGAAGGCGACCTAAAAAGATAAGCCCATCAGGAAAACTGCAGACTTCTCAATCCAGATTCTAATAGCCAGGAGATCATGGAGCAATGTCATCCAAGCAGTAAAAGAACAGGTAGTAAGGATGAATAGGACTTTAAAAAGAAACTCTAAGTTCACTATGGAGACTGGAGGGAACTGGTTGGAACTTTTGCCATTTGCTCAATAAGTTCATTGTTTGTATAGAGAAAGGCTATTGATTTTTTAGTGTTCATTTTGTAGCCTGAGACTTGGCTGAATATTTTTATTGTTTCTAGGGGTTTCATAGTGGAGTTTTTAGGGTCTGCCATGGAGATAATCATATCATCAGCAAATAAGGAAAGTTTGACCTCCTCCTTTCCAATGCAGATTCCCTTTATTTCATTTTCTTGTCTGATTGCTATGGCAAGTGTTTCAAGGACTATGTTGAATAAGAGTGGTGAGAGTGGGCAGCCTTGTCTTGTTCCTGATTTGAGAGGGAACGATTTCAATTTTTCTCCATTTACTATGACATTTGCAGTAGGCTTAGCATATATGGCTTCAATGAGGTTTAGGTAGGGCCCTTTTATACCTATTTTTCTCAGAGTTTTTATCATTTGTGGGTGCTGGAGTTTATCAAAGGCTTTTTCTGCATCAATAGAAATGATCATGTGGCTTTTGTTTTTGCTTTTGTTGATATGGGGTATTACATTGATTGATTTGTGTATGTTGAACCAGCCTTGCATCTCAGGGATGAAGCCCACTTGATCATGGTGTATGGTCTTTCTGATTACTTGTTAGATTCTGTTTGCCAGAATCTTATTGAGGATTTTTGCATCTATATTTATAAAGGATATTGGTCTATAATTTTCCTTCCTGTTTAAGTCTTGGGTTTGGGGACAAGTGTGATGTTAGCCTCAAGAAATGAGTTTGGTACCATTCCTTCACTTTCTACTTTACGAAATAGTTTGAGGAGGATTGGAGTAAGTTCATCCCTAAAGTACTGAAAAAATTCTGATGTGAATCCATCTGGGCCTAGAATTTTATTTGTAGGTAGAGCTTTTATTACTGCTTCAAAATCTGTGTGTGTGATAGGGTTGCCCAAGCTTTTTACATCTTCCTCATTTAATTTTCGTATTTTATACATATCTAGGAAGTCATCCATTTCTTCCCAGTTCTCAAATTTCTTAGAATATAGGTATTCAAAGTAATTTCTTATTATATTCTGGATTTCTGCAGAGTCTGTTGTAACTTCACCCTTTTCGTTTCTAAGTATCCTAATCTGTGCCTTTTCTTTCTTTTTCTTGATGAGGTTGGCAAGAGGTTTGTCAATTTTGTTAATTCTTTTGAAGAACCAGCTCTTTGACTCATTAATCTTTTTTATTGTCTTTTTAATTTCAATCTCATTTATTTCAGATCTGATCTTTATAATTTCTTCTCTTCTACTGCCTCTTGGGTTAAGTTGTTCTTGTTTCTCTAGGTCCTTAAGGTGCATCATTAGTGAATTTATTTCTGACTGTTCCATTCTTTTTATGTGTGCATTTATGGCTATGAATTTTCCTCTAAGGACTCCTTTCATTGTGTCCCACAGATTTTCATATGATGTACTTCCATCATCATTTAACTCTATGAAGTTTTTGATTTCTTCTCTGATTTCTTCCATGATCCATTGTTTGGTCAGTAGTACGTTGTTAAGTCTCCATGTGTTTGTGCATTCTGTTTCTGTTGCTGTTAAGTTCCGGTCTTATTCCACTATGGTCTGAGAGTATGCAGGGAACTATTTCTATCCATTTGTACTTGTTAAGCATGACTTATAGTCTAGGACGTGGTCTATTTTAGAAAGTGTTCCATATGCTTCTGAGAAGAATGTGTAGTCAGTTGATGTTGAGTGGAAGACTCCGTAAATGTCTGTTATGTCCAAGTTTTCTATAGTGTCTTTCAGCTGTTGTATATCTTTGTGGATTTTTTGTCTGGTTGATCTATCTGTTTGTGTTAGTGGGGTATTAAATTCCCCTATTATAATTGTATTGGGGCCTATATGTCCTTTCAGATCTACTAATTTTTGGTTTACACAATTGGGTGCTCTATAGTTGTGGGCGTATATATTGATAATTGTGATTTCTTCCTGTTCTAGTGTTCCTATAACCAGTATGTAATGTCCATCTTTGTCTCTCTTCACCTGTTTTCTTTTGAAATTGGATGAGTCTGAGATTAATATAGCTACCCCTGCTTGTTTTCTGGGACCTGTTGCATGAAATGCTGAATTCCAACCTTTTATTTTCAGTTTATGAGTTTCCTTGTGGGTGAAGTGTGTCTCTTGCAGGCAGCAAATTGTGGGTTTCTGTTTTTTGATCCAGTCAGCTAGTCTATGTCTTTTGATAGGTGTGTTGAGGCCGTTCACATACGGTAATTATTGGACCATGTTTGGTGTGTCCTGCCATAGTTTTAGCTTTTCCCTGTTGTTTGCTGGCTTTACTTTTTTCTCAGCTCTTTCTCCTGTAGCTTTTCCTTTTTTTCTCTCGAGTCTCTTGTGTCATTGGCCTCTCTTTCATTATCCAAGTTTTCTTTGAAAATTCTCTGCAGCGATGGCTTAGTGGCTGCAAGTTTCCTTAAGCTTTCTATATCATGGAGGATTTTAATTTCTCCATCTGGTTTAAAAGATAGTTTTGCTGGATATATTAGTCTTGGTTGGAATTTGTGTTCTTTTAGTGTTTGAATGACATTGCTCCATGATCTCCTGGCTTTTAGAGTCTGGGTTGAGAAGTCTGAAGTTATCCTGATGGGCTTATTGTTGTAGGTCACCTTCTGCTTTTCTCTTACCGCTTTCAGTACTCTCTCTTTGTGTTGGGTTTCTAGTACTTTAATTATGATGTGCCATGATGAAGCTCTCTTCTGACCCATATTGTTTGGTGTTCTATATGCCTGCAGTAGTTCAATGTTCATTTCTCTTCTTAGATTTGGGGAAGTTTCTTCCATAATTTCCTTGAATATGACTTTAAAGCCTTTTGTTCTGTTCTCAGTCTTCTCTGGGTCTCCCATAATTCTCAGGTTGTTTCTCTTTGAATCATCTATCAGTCATTGTAATGATTCATTTTCTTCTTTTTTTACTTTGCATTCTTTATGGTCTTTCTGTTCCTGCTCTGTCATTTTGTCTTCTAGGTCTGATAATATATTTTGAAATTGTTCCATATCATTACCTGTTGTGACCTGTGTGTTTTTCACTTCCTGGATATCTGCATTTTTTATGTCTCTGTTGTGTTCTTCTCTCATTTCTTGTGTTGCCTTCTTTATCTTCTGGTTCATTTCTTCTTTGATCTCCTCTACTTGCTTCTCGAAGCTTGCTTTTAGCTTAGCTACGTCTTGGTGTAGCTGTTGCTCTATCACTTTTATCTCCTGCATTGATCCCTGTTTTAATTCCTGCTTTAATTTGATGTATTTTTGGGCCCAGAAATACCATCATTTTTTGTCATTTTCATCTTTAGATTCTGCATTTTCAGGATTCCTAGTATGCTCTTCTGGTATGTCAAGACTTTTTGAAGGAGACTTATTTTCATGTTTCCTCGTGGTTCTTTTGTCTTTGGTTGTCTCTGGTTGTCTGTCCCTGGATTTCCCCAGGGACTGTCCCCAGCATGGCTTTCCCCGGCATGGCTCTGTCCAGCACTGGGCGATCACAGCTTCTGCGCTGACCATCGCTAAGAGGAGTGGAGGAGATGGCAGCGAATCCTCCCAGTCTACTCTGATGTGGCTCTACCCAGTGCTGGCAAAGCCCAGTCTCCACGTGGGCCTCTGCTGTGAGGGGTGGCAGGGAAGATAGCAGAGAGTCCTACTGGTCTATTCTGAAGCAGCTCTGCCTGGTGCTAGTGAAGCCCAGCGGTCACACCGACCTCCGCTGTGACAGCCTGTGGGGAAGATGATTGGGAGACCTACTGCCAAGCCCAGGTTCCACCGCAGGTCCCCACAGTGAGGGGTGACAGGGAAGATGACTGGGAGTCCTACCAGTCTGTTGCGATCTGGTCCTGGCCAGTGCTAGCCAAGCCCTGGGTCTGCCGCAGGCCCCCTGCAGTGAGTGGTGGCAGGGCTTGATATAACATCCCTTGATATAGAACACATTCTTGTGATTACTAAATAAGCCTTTTGAAATCTAAAAGCAGACACCTCACCCCCAGCCTTTCTACCAAGCCAATAGCTAAGAATGTTACTACATATCATCTGAGGGCAATAATATGGATTCCTCTGTTTCAGAAGACCTGCCTTTCTGATGCTCTAGTCAATGCCTTTATTTTTTGAGCCAAAGAGCAAATATTTTATTAATTTTATCAAAGTTCAAGAGAAAAACAATTTTTTTCTAATACTGTTCAATTAATGGCTTTAAACATTACTTTGATTTATGACATTTTTCTATTCTATAATTAAAATATTGCTTGTTTCTGATAATTCATTGAAATATGGTTTCTGGGGAAACCTGAGTCCATATTCCCAGTCCACAGTCACATACATGTGATTCTAGAAAAACCTCTTATTGTGTTGGGGGTGAGAGCCATGTATTGCATCCACAGACTCCTTTAGACTTGAAGCCAAAATGATGCTGAGACATTCAGAGTGGATTCAGGCACTAATAAGGATCCCTTGTGCCCTACTGTCTGATACTGACTACTCTGATAGATGTTGGTAAATCGCCTGGGGTCAGCCTCCCCACCATTGGCTACTGGATCTAATTTCTTCTGAGCTAGTTTCATGTAGGAGTCAATTTGGTTCAATTTCAAAGTTTGTTTTGAAGCAGTCATCTTATTTCTTTCCTTTTAAAGCATTTTTGACCATGTTTGATAGTTTTCTGACTGTGCAGTTTAATTTGGTTTGGTTTTATTTTGGTTTGGTTGCTCTTCTGTTGTTGTTTTGTTTTGAGACAGTCTCACCCTGTAATTCAGGCTGATCCTGAACTCACTATGTAGCCATGCGAGCCTCCAACTCATGATGAAACTCCTACATTGGCTTCCCAAGGGTTGAATTACTGGCATGTACCAACTAGTCCAGCTTAAGTGATGCTAATGCATTGAGCTAAGAGCCTTGCGTTTTCTAGGCAAGTACTCTAATGTCTGTGCTGTGCTACCAGTCCCTTAATTTAGTTTTTATTCTCTTTTATTTTGCTTTTAGTTTAAGAGCTTTAAAGGCATTTTGTTGCCCTAGAAGACAGCATCCACATGACAGAACTGCTCAGTGTCTCCTTATAGGCTCAGTCAAAAAATAGGATACAGTTAAAAACTGCCTGTTCCACTTACCCAGGAAAGGGGGAAGAGCCCCGGGGATTGAAAGAAAGCCATAAAAAGGTTTGGAACCCCTACAGACATGTTAGAAGCTGAAGAAAAAAATCAACTCAGAAAGCTTCTCCAAGCCAACTCTGAAAGGTCTTGAGCTGCCAGGATCTGTAGACCAAGGTAAGCCCAGAGCCTTTTCCTCAGACTGAGTTAAGCCTAGATTTGGGAGACATGGGAACTGATAGTAATTGGTAGCCCGGTCTCCAGAAACAAACATACGGATAGTATAAACTGCAAAGAAAGCATGAGATTTCCCTTGAAGAGTTCTCCCAGGGATTAGAGAACTTGGGAGAAGCAGTGCTTGGCTTCCATAATAGGCTGCGACATAGGCAGGAGCCATTTTGAAAAGAGCTTGAGTCTGGACTATTTAGAGTAAAAGGAGCCACAGACAGGGGACAGCAGGGATTTAGGGACACTCTTAATCAATGCCTAGAAAGAAACAGGCAAAAGAGACAGCTGCAGAGAGAGGAGAAAGGTCACTGATCTGATGAATGGCTTGGGTGGTAATAGGAGCACCTCACAAGGTAGACAACCGCACCTTTGGAACAGGGAGAGCTTTGTTAAGAGACGTTGGTGTAAACAAGACACTTTAGAGCAATCACTGCTAGATCCCCTCTCACTGCTTACTTCCAGCTCAGAACTCACAGAAATCTCAGTTCCCACCACACACCCTAATCCATGTTCAAAGAAACCTCTCACCTAGGCCACTGAAGTAAAACTATTCATGGGGAATCTGACCCAGATGGTGGCTGACTAACAAAGGTGCATAATGTCTTTTTGTGGACCCACTTAAAAAGTTGAGAATATAGTAGAAACCCGCCTGTCCAATGTAGCAGATGGGCTTGTGCCAACAACTGAATGGAGGACACAAGATGTCAGAAACCCCCCAAAAAATTGGAAGCAGAGGTAAACAGCAGCTCAGGAAGCTGACCCAGGCTGACTACAAATGGCCGGGAGACACCAGCATCCACAGAAGGAGAAAGGCCCACTCAGCCTCTGACAGAGGTGAGCATGAATTCAGGAGAAGTAGAAATTGACAGCCTTCAGAAACGAGACAGCAGATAGTGTATACTTCAAACACAGTACAAGCTCCCCCTAGAAAAGACCTCCTGGAACTTAGTTCAGAAATAGTGCATAACAGGAAATGACGTAAGCAGGAGTCATCGTGAAAAGAGTCCACGACTGAACTGTTTCAACTAAAATAAAGCTCAGAAGAACGTATCAAGGCTTTTGGGGTCACTCTTTAAAGCTGCCAGGGAAGAAACAGGCACAAGAGGCAGTTGTGGAGAGAAAGGCTGCTAACTTCTGGAATGGCTCAGGTGTAGTGAGAGCACCTAAAAGAATGGAAAGCCCTGCCGTGATGGGAGGGAAGTCAGAACAGGTGGGAGAGCGCTGCTGAAAGGGCCAGCATCAAGTAAGACACCTCAGAAGGCATTGCAATGCTACTCCCAGCACAGAACTCAGAGGAATTTTGGCTCCCCCCACACCCTTATATTCATTCAAAGAAACCTTTCAATGAGGCCTATAAGGTGAAGTACCTCAACACCAGATACATGGAGAGAAGACAAGATAATAGGACATATGCAGACATGCCCGAGACCCCAGACACTAATGTCACGGGCCTGATATAGTGGGGGAAAAAAGTAAAAAAGCAAATAAATGAGTCAAATAGCAAGTTTAAACAAGATATTATCAAAGAAATGCAGGCAGTGATCAAATTTAAACAGGAACTTACTAAACAAATAGTGCTCCTAAAGGATACAGAGCTCTCTGAGCATATAGAAGCCACCAATAAAAATGTCAGTAAGGATATGGTAAAGTCAGTAAGGAAATGCAAGATATTAAGGAACATTTTGATAGAGAAGTAGAAATTTTGAAAAGAAATGTAGTTGAAATTCAGGATATTAAAAAAATACATTGGAAAGCAAGAGAAGTCAACTTAAACATTGTGAGGATGGAATTTCAGACCACAAGATTAAGAAAACAAATGCTATAATTAAGCATGATTCCAAAATTAGAAATGAGCAAAGTAGCTGGATACAACAGTTGATGGATGGTTCAAAGAGAACCAATCACAGAATTATGGGTGTAGGAGCAAGAACAGAAGACAGCATCAAAGGTATACAGAATTCATTCACTGAATTGAAGCAAGAAAATGCCACAAATCTACAAAAAGAAATTAATTTCCAGGTGCAAGGAGCTACAGAATAGCAAATAACCTCGACCAGCAACCAGGACTTGCCACAGCATCTCATATTCAAAACCCCAGAAATGCAACATAAGCAGAGATTATTAAAAGCAGCAAGAGAAAAACAGACATTATTCTACCAAGGCAAACCCATTTGAAAAATTTAGGGGAGGAAAGGTTTATTTCAGCTCACAGTTTTCAGATGGTCACAGTCCATTCAGAGGCGGCCAGCAACAATTAAAGTACATGGAAGAGGAAAAGGCGAAGGGGGAGGCAGCTCCCCGACATTACAAACAGGAGACCTGTCCTCCAAGCAAAGCAGGAAGCAGGTTATATATCCTTCCAGGTCTCATCCCAGTGATCAGCCCATCCTGGATCCAGGTGTCAGGGTGTGGTAAACACTCACTACATGCCTGTAATCTGATTTACATGCCTTTAATCTACCCCTTCAGACTAGGCGCCAATCTCCCAACAGCACATTGTTCCATGCACAATCTATAGCAGTCAAATATATAAGACTTTTTGGGGACATTCCAGATCCAAACCACAATAGGCAGTAATGAAGGATCTCCCAACAAAGAAAATTCAGGACCAACTGGATTCACCATAGAATTTTATCAACACTTTAGGAAAAAATTAGCACCAATGTTCCTTAAATTCTTCCATGAAGTTGAAAGAGATAGAATACTGTCCAACTCTGTCCTGGAAGTAGGTTTCATCTTAATCCCCAAACCAAATAAAAACCCAACAAAGAAAGAAAACGACAGGCCAATTTCCCTCATGTAGATGCAAAATCCTCAATACGATACTTGCAAACAATGCAAAATTATTAAAAAGATCATATACCATGACCAAATTGGCTTCATCCCAAGGATGTAATTCTGGTTCAACATATGCAAATCAATTAATGTAATACACCACGTTAATAAAAACAAGGACAAAAACCACCTGACCATATCAATCAATGCAGCAAAAGCCTTTGACCAATACAACATCCCTTCCTGATCAAAACTTTGATGAAAATAGAATAGAGCAATCTTACTGCAAGAAGATAAAATCCAGTGTATAGCAATCTTACAGCCAACATCATCCTGAATCAGAGAAAGCTCAAAGCTTTTCCCCTCAAATCAAGAATAAGACAAGGGTGTCTACTCTCACCATTACTATTTTACATAGCACTGGAAATCTTAGCTAGAGCAATCAGGCAAGAGAATGGAATAAAGGGAATGTGCACAGGAAAGAAAGAAGTCAAACTATCTTTATTTGCAGATAACATGATTCTTTACAAAGTGAACCCCAAAAATTCCACCAGAAGACTCTTAGACCTAATAAATAGAGTCAAGTCCTTATTAACTTGTGTATAGGATACTATTTTTTTTTTTTTTGAGGCTAGGTCTCACTCTTTAATCCAGCCTGGCTTTGAACTCACAGAAATCCTCCTACTTCAGCCACCTGTGTCCTGGAAGCTTGTGCCACCAAGCCCACCACCATGTGCCAGAAAATCAACTCAGGGTATTTTTGGTTGCTAAGCAAGCTCTCAAATTGCTGTACTATTCATTTTATCCAAATTGAACAAGAGCCATCAGTCTCCAAAGGATAATAGCTTTCATAGTGGTTTAATCAAAATTTGGCCAAGTACTAAAGTCAAAAGGGACTTTACAAAATTATAGATGAAAAAAAAAAACAACAAAAAAAATAAGACAGGTTAAACTCACAGTATGCATTACAAAAATGAATTAAAAACGTCAGATTTGAGACTATCTCCAGCTTCCACTGGTAATCTGTTTGCTGATGTATGAATGGACATTTTTACGCTTGTGTTTAGGGAGATCATATACCTCCAAAATATAAATTCCTATACACAGTAAATACTGAAAATGAACACTTGAAGTACATGGGCCACTGTAGGACCAGCTGATGTTATAGATTCATCTGAAGATGCAACAAACCACAGTGTCAGATTGATAAAGTACAACTGCAAATAAAATTTTTAAACTAAGTTGACTTTTATTATTAAAACAAGAAAATACACTGATTGGCTAAAGTAAATGAGATGTGATGAACACTGTACTATCAAGAACAAGTATCAGAACATATAAGAACCATGAGTGATCCTTAAAGAAACGTTCACAACAACAATGCGAATGGAACAGAAGTTCATGCTGTGAAGCACTATGACTGTTCTATGTTTTGCCACATACTGCTGTTATCTTGTATGTCCCAAATTCAGCATTCATTTTCAGTTGCTGCTGGTATCATGTGCTTTAAGAAACTGTGCAATATGAAAACTTGAAAATTCTTTTCCTTTTTTGAGACAGGGTCTCACTATGTACCCTTACTAGTCCTGAATTCACCATGGGGCCCAGGCTAGCCTTGGACTCAGTGGCAATCCCCTGGATTCAGCCTCCTGAGTGCTGGGATTACAGGTGTTCTCCACCAACACCCAGCTTATGTGGTGCAGGGGAATCAAACTTAGGGCCTTGTGCTTGGAAGGCAAACACTTTGACCACTGTGCCATTCCTCCAGCCCCCAAACTGAAAAATTCTTATGAATGAAAAAATGTCTTGGAAGAAAATATCTCCAGGTAAGTCTGTATAGTGTCACAGTGTAGATTTCAGGGCAAAATCTTTGTGTCTTGTAAATCGAGATCATTGTTCTATGTGTGTCTTTGGCTGAGCATTTGTTCTCTTTCTGCATTGCATTATTTCGTTATATTCTTTTTGTGCTTGATCAAACAACATGACAGTTAAAATGAAAAACTCTCACATACAGAAACAAAGTCTGGATTTTAAAAAGCAAGAACTTTTAAAATCCTCCATTGCACCAAGTTAAAAGACTTAAATGTTAGTGAAAAAAGACAACATATTTCATGAAAAATGTAGTGAGAAATGCTTGCTGACTACATTAAATCAGATGTTTCAGAATGCTGTGGTAAGGATTTTTGTTTTGGGTTTATTTTTGGTTTGGTTTGGTATGGGTTTTTTTGTTTGTTTGTTTGTTTGTTTGTTTGTTTGTTTGTTTTGGAAACTTGGGAAGATTTTATGGTGGAAAGGGCTAAGATGGCCTGGATTGATTTACAGGGTGACTTTAGCGGGCTGTGAAACAGGGGGATGCCCATGTACTCCAGCTGCTATTAAAGAGAAATTCTCTACAATAAATAAACAAAAAATAAATAAATGTAATATCAAAACTGGCTATATAAAAAATGGTCAACACTTCTTAATGTGAAGACCAGAGCTAATGATCTTTTTTAAAAAACTCACAAAAAGCCTCAACTCTAAATAGATAAATAAAACATATAGAAGTTCTAAGACCCTACATTTTAAGAGTCTATGTTGCTTGATTAACTATCTTCAAAGTATTATATAGTACAGTTAGCCAGGATCCATATGCATATTTTTTGATGAGACAAACTGGCCAAAGAAGGAAAGAAAACATTTACATCAATACAATTAGAAATGAAAAAGGTGAAGTCACAACAGATACTGTTAAAATCCAGAAAACTATAAGAAACTGCTTTGGAAAGCTATATTCCATACATTCAAAAATTGGTAATACATATATCTTTTAAATGTCAAAAGTCAGGCTGGAAAAATAGTTCAGCTGTTAGAGTGCTTACCTAGCAAGTACAAGGCTCTGAGTTTGATTCCCTAGTGCTGCATAAAGTTCAACATGGTGGCAGGCCTATAATGCCAGCCCTAAGGAAGCTGAGGCAGGAAGATTGTCGTGAGTCTGAAGTCAGCCTGGGCTTCATAGTGAGATCAGAACCAGCCTGAACTGCAAAGTAAGACCTTGTCTTGAAAGAAGGAAAGGAAGGAAGGAAGGAAGGAAGGAAGGAAGGAAGGAAGGAAGGAAGGAAGGAAGGGAGGGAGGGAGGGAGGGAGGGAGGGGGAGGGAGGGAGGGAGAGAGAGAGAAGAAAGAGACTGGTTGCAACCGCTGGTGGATGAATCAAAGAGGAACAACCTCAGAATTATTGGAGTGCAGGAGAAAATCGAGGGCAAAACGAAGGATTTAAAGAATATGTTCAATGAGACTTCTGGTCAAGACGGCGGCTGGGTAACAGCACTGCACAATGTCTCCTAATCAACCCACTGAAAAGCCGAGAATTTAGTTAGAAAAAGTGTGTTCAATGTAGCTAGGAAAGAGAGGAGCATCCCCAACAACTGAGAGGAGGCCAGGGGAAGGTCAGAAATTCTGAAGGAACATCGAAAACAGAGAAAAAAAATCCAAGCAGCTCAGGAAGGTGAGGCAGGCCGGCTGCAAACTGGAGCCGCAAGGAGCTGCAGAGAGAAGAAAGCTCGCATGGACCTGGAACATCTGACACAGCTGGGAGAGGACAGAGCACCCCAACAACGGGCAGGAGGCTGGGGGCAGGTCAGAAATCTAGAAGTCACATCCGAATAGGAGTTAAAAAGCAGCTGACTCGGTGCAGTCCTGAGCTGCCGGCATCCACAGACCAGACGGAGGAAGGTCCAGAGCCAGAACCTCAGCCCGAGATCAGCACGGATCCAGGAGAAGTGGGAATTGTCCGCAGCTAGTCCCCCCAGCCTCCAAAATAGCAACCCGCAGGTGTATGTACTACAAACACAGCGTGCGCTCCCCCTAGAAAAGGCCTCAGGATTCCAGCTCAGAAACAGGGCTCAACAGCCAGCTCAGGCAGTGATGTCAGCAGGAGCCATTTTAAAAAGAAGGGGGGTAAAAGCCCAAGACTGAACACTTTAGAGTAACAGAAAGCTCAGAAGAGCACACCAGGGCTTTGGGGACACCCTTAAACAGTGCCTAGGAAGAAACTGGCACAAGCGGCAGAGAGAGGAGAAAAAAAGGGGGGGGGGGGAGGCTGCTGATCCCCTGAATGGCTGAGGGGCACCTCCGCTCCAAGGATGGAGAGGCCTACTCTGGGGGAAGGAAGCCAGGACAGACAGAGAGCTTTGCTGAGTGGGCAGAGGGGAACAAGACTCCTCAAAAGGGGGGTCATCGCCCCGTTCCTCCAGCAAGCACTGGAGGCTTCTGGTTCACCACTCTCCTGCATGTCAGAGGCATCTAGGACCGGGAAGTCCATCGCCTGTCCATCCCGTGAGCCAGAGGCTTCCAGAGGCTTCTAGGGAATTACATCACCCTGCCAATCCTGAACCCCAGAGGCTTCTAGAGGCATCTAGAACCAGGAATTCCATCACCCTGTCTGTTCCTTGGGCCAGAGGATTCCAGAGGCATTCAGGACCGGGCCTTCAAAAACCCTTCTTTCCTGCGCAACAGAGACAGCCAGAGGTAGCAGAACCATGGGGAAATGTGGTAACAAATCTCCTACAAAAACACCTGACACCCCAGAAGATGATACCAGGGATACTGAAATTGCAGAATCCAAAGATGAAAATGGCAAAAATGATGGTAACTTCTGAGCCCAGATATTCACTGAATTAAAGCAGGAAATAAAATACACAACTGAAAAGCTACACCAACACATAGCTAAGCTAAAAGGAAGCCTTGAAAAGCAAACAGAGGAGACCAAAAAGAAATAATACCAGAAGATAATGAAGGCAATACAAGAAATTAGAGAAGAAAACAACAGAGATATACAAAAATTGAATGCAGATATTCAGAAAGTGAAAAACACACAGGAAATAATAAGCAACCACATTAAACGTCAGAATAGAATGTCATACCTAGAAAATAAAGTGACTGAGCTGCAACATACAGGCTATGAAGAACACAAAGTAAATAAAGAAAGCGAATGATTACAACGGCTGATAGATGATTCAAGGAGAAATAACCTCAAAATTATGGGAAACCAGGAGAAGACTGAGAACAAAACAAAAGGCTTAAAGGACATGTTTAGTGAAATAATGAAAGAAAATTTCCCAAACCTAAGGAAAGAAATGAACATGGAACTATTGCAGCCATATAGAACACCAAACAACTTTGATCAGAAGGGATCTTCATCACGACACATCATAATTAAAATTCTAGAAACCCAACACAAAGAGAAAATACTAAAAGCGGTAAGAGAAAAACAGAAAGTGACCTACAAAGATAAGCCCATCAGGATAACTGCAGCCTTCTCAACTCAGACTCTAAAAGCCAGGAGATCATGGAGCAGTGTCATCCAAGCACTAAAAGAACATAAAAGCCAACCAAGACTGCTATATCCAGCACAATTATCTTTTAATTTAAAGGGAGAACTTAAAACCTTCCTTGATATAGACAGCTTAAAGGAATTTGCAGCCACTGAGCCAGTATTGCGGAGAATACTTAAAGGAAACTTAGAAAGTGACAGAGAGGCCAGTGACACCAATGACCCCAGAGGAAAAGTAACAACAGATAGAGGAGAATGAGCTGAGAAAAAGTATGTTAGTAATCAGTGGGATATGAGTAAATAAGTCATGAAAGTTAAAAAATTCTGAAATAACTAAATTTGCCTTCATATCTGTTTAAGTATATTTATTTGGTATAGATTTAAGTTCATTTAATGTAGCTATATGATATAGTTCTAACTTTGTTTTATTGTAGCAATTTACTTATTAGGTCACTGATAAAAATTTATCGTAAGGAAACTGATTGATGTAAAGATTACCCTGTAAGTGTACAATACTTACCTTCCAGTATTCAGCTAAGGCATTTGAAATTTAACTTTTTTTCCCCCAAATTTACTAGTCTTTTGAACTACATGCTTGTAGTTATTTTTTAATGTGAACTGGTGGGTAAGGCCAGGTTTAAGAATAGCAACAAAGATATAGCAACATATAGAAACAAAAAAAACTTTTGGTAAATATCCCAATAAAGGGATTGGTTGGATTCAGAGAAGAGGCATCAACATTTAACTACTGTGACCCATTCGAGGAATAGGAAGCTGAGTTAGAGTGGTGACTTAAGTGAAATGACTTAGGTGTGGAAGATTAATATGTTAAGTACTGTATAGTCTCTCTGATTTGAAAAAAACGGAACACAGAGGTTCTATATTACCACATGAAGTGATAGCTGGAGTTGGGGGAAGGGATTGGGAGGGCGTGGGAGGGTAGAGAATGGGAAGGGATTGTAAAGTTGATATGATACCTAAGTGCATGAAATACCCAAATTCATTGTAAATACTATGTATTACATATGTATATTAATAAAAATAGTGGGGGGGAGAATATGTTCAATGAGAGTATAGAAGAATTTTTCCCAAATCTAGAAAAAGAAATGAATAACCTTGATCAGAAAAGAGCCTCCCACACACATCATAATTCGATTCCTAGAAACTCAACACAAAGAAAATACGAAAATCTGTAAAAGAAAAATCAGAAAGTAACTTATAAAGACAAACTCATCAGCGTAACTGCAGACTACTCAGCATAAAATTTAAAGGCCAGATCATGAATCAACTTCATTCATATATTAAGAAAATATAAATGGGCATGTTCATTGTATCTTGGAAAGAGAGGAACACCCCAGCATCTGAAAGGAGGCCAGGGGAAGGTCAGAAATTCTGAAGGAACATTAAAAGCAGAGAAAAAATATCCCAGCAGCCCAGGAAGCCACCGCAGGCCATCTGCAAAGGGCTAGAGCCACAGGCAGCTGCAGACGGAGGAAAGCTCGCGTGGGCCGGGAACATCTGACAGAGCTGGGAGAGGACGGAGCACCGCAACAACGGACAGGAGGATGCGGGAGGGTCAGAAATCCTGATGTCATCTCGGAGGTGGAGGAAAACAGCAGCCAACTCGGCATGGCTCTGAGCTGCCGGCACCCACAGACCAGAGGGAGAGAAGTCCAGAGCCAGAACCTCAGCCTGAGGTCAGTGTGGATCGCGAGAAGTGGGAATTGTTGGCAGCTCGCAGCCCCAGCCTCCAGAAAACGAACCCGTGTGTGTGTGTGTGTGTGTGTGTGTGTGTGTGTGTGTGTGTGTGTACTACAAACGCAACATGCACTCCCCCTAAAAAAGGCCCCTGGGAGCCAGATCAGATCATCACTTGGCAGCCATAACAGGCAATGACATAAGCAGAAGCCATTTTATAATGAAGGGGGTAAAAAGCCCAAGACTGAACCCTTTAGAGTAACAGAAAGATCAGAAGTGCACATCTAGGCTTTGGGGGTAACAGTGCCTAGGAAGAAACTGGCACAAGAGGCAGAAAGAAAAGAAAAGAGGGGGAAAATGCTGCTGATCCTATGAATGGCTCAGGGTAGTGGGCACAACTCCAAGGGTGGAGAGTCTGCCACAGAGGAGGGAAGTCAGGACAGTGGTAAAGCTTTGCTGAGGGGACCAGGGACAAACAAGGTACCTCAAAAGAGGGACAATCACCCCGTCACACCCCATATACACAGGCTTCCAAGTTGCCACTATCCTTCCCGCCAGAGGCTTCTAGGACCAGGAATTCCATTGCCCTGTCCATCCGGCATGACAGAGGCTTCCAGAGGCATCTAGGACCAGGAATTCCACCACCCATTTATCCCTTGGGCCTGAGGCTTCAAGAGGCAACTACAACTGGACCTTCACCAAACTCATTTTTCCTGCACACCAGAGACAGCCACAGACAGCAGAACCATGAGGGAAAGTGGTAATATATCTCCTACAAAAAGACCTGGCACCCCAGAAGATGATACCAGGGATCATGAAATAGCAGAATCTGAAGATGAAAAAGACAAAAAAAAAAAGATAGTAACTTGGGCTCAGAAATACTTTGAATTAAAACAAGAAAAGAAATAGATAATGCAAGTGATACACCAGGACGTGGCTAAGTTAACAACAAACATTGAAAAGCAACTAGAGGAGAACAAAGAAGATATAAACCAGAAGATAAGGAAGGCAATTCTAGAAATTAAAAGCACAAAAGAGATATAAAACAAATTGAATGCAGATATTCAGGAAGTGAAAAACACACAAGAAATAATAAGTAAGCACTTTAAACATTTTCAGAATAAAATGTTAGATGTAGAAGACAAAATGATTGAGTTGCAACGTACAGGCTGTAAAAAACACAAAGTTAAAAAGGAAGAAAAGGAATCATTACAACAGCTGATAGATGATTCAAAGAGAAACAATGTCAGAATTATGGGAGTCCAGGGGAAGACTGAGGACAAAACAAAAAGCTTGAAGGTCATGTTCATTGAAATTACGGAGGAGCATTTCCCAAATCTAAGAAAAGAAATGAACATGGAACTACTGCAGGCATATAGAACACCAAACAACTTGAATCAGAAGAGATCCTCTTCACGACACATTATAATGAATCTACTAGAAAACCAACACAAAGAGAAAATACTAAAAGCTGTAAGAGAAAAACAGAAGGTGATCTACAAAGATAAGCCCATCAGGATAATTTCAGACTTCTCAACTCAGACTCTAAAAGCCAGGAGACCATGGAACAATGTCATCCAAGCACTAAAAGAACATAAATGCCAACCAAGACTGCAATATCCAGAAAAATTATCTTTTAAACTAGACAGAGAAGCTAAAACTTTCCATGATATAGAAAGCTTAAAGAAATTTCAAGCCACTAAGCCAGCACTGCAGAGAATACTTAAACTTAGAAAGCAAAAGGGAGGCCAAGGACACCAATGACCCCTGAGAAAAAGCGACAAGAGCTAGAGGAGAATAAGCTGAGAAAAAGTAAGGCTATGCATAAAATTAGATAAAATTATAAAGGTAAAATTACAAATTAGATAGGTAAAAGGATAAAATAAATCAGGCAAAAAATGTTAATAATTAGCAAAATATGAGTAAACAATATATGAAAATTTAAAAAATCTGAAATAACTAAGCATACCTCTCCATCTATTGCTTTAACTATAGTATACTTATATGACACAGATTTAAGTCCATTTAATGTAACAAATTGATAAACTCTTAAGCTTGTTAATGAAGCAATTCACTTTTTTGATGTTGAATGATGTTGAATGTGAGTTTATCCTCTTTGAGAGAGGCAGAATGATAAGCAGACCAAAATAACTTTGAGGAAAGGTAATATCTAAAGAGAAAATGTAATAAAAAATAGATTGGTATTTAAATCATTTGATTGATGTATGTCTAAAACAGTATCAGCTCTTCTATAAAATCTGTGAAATCTCCCCACATCATTATTATTAGTAATAGTATAGTAGTGTGCAAAAGAAAATAATTACATGCAATATGGGTAATTGTCATAAAATCTTTGAAAAATACATATGCATGAATATATGAATGGATAAGCAGATAAAATTATAAACCAAATCTAGCAGAATGTTAGTAATCAGTGAAATGTGAGTAAATGAGTAATGACAATTAAAAATTCTGAAATATCTAAATTTTCCTTTGTATCTGTTACTTTAAGTATACTTATATGATATAGGTTTAAGTTCATTTAATGTAGCAATGTGATCAAGGTTTGAATTCGTTTATTGTAGTAAATCACTTATTAGGTCACTGATGAAAATTTGTCCTAGGAAAACAGATTGATGAAAAGATAACCCTGTGAATGTACGAACATGTACCTTCCAGTATCCAGCTAAGGCATTTGAAATTTAACTTTTCTTCTTCTTTCTCATATTTACTAGTCTTTTGAATTACATGCTTGTAGTTCTTTTTTATGTGGACTGGTGGGTAAGACCAGGCTTAAGAATATCAACAAAGATATAGCAAAATAGAGAAAAAAAGAAATTTTGGCAAATATTCCAATAAAGGGATTGGCTGGACTCAGAGAACAGGCATCAAGATTTGACCGCTGTGATGCATTCGAGGAATAGGAAGCTAAGCCAAAGAGTGATGACTTAAGTGGAATGATTTAGATGCGGAAGATTAAATATGTTAAGTACGGTATAGTCTTTCTGACTTGGGAAACCCAGAACATAGACATTCTGTAGAACCGCATGATGTGATAGCCGGAGTATGGGGGAAGGGATGGGGAGGATGTGGGAGGGTCAAAAATGGGAAGGGATTGTAAAGTTGACATGCTATATATGTGCACGAAATACTCAAGTTCACTCTAAACATTATGTATTGCATATGCATATTAATAAAAATAGTGGAGAGAAAAAAAGAGAACATAAATGCCAAACCAGACTGTTAAATCCAGTAAAACTCTCAAAAATAGAGGAGAAACTTTCATGTTAAGGAAAGCTTAAAGAAATTCCTGGGCATTAGACAGAGTTGCAGAAAATACTTAAAAGAGACTTCCTGTCAAGATGGCAGCTGAGTAACAGCCCTGCACAATGTCTCCTTACCGACTCATTTAAAAAGTCAAGAATTTAGTTAGAAAAAGCGTGTTTGGTGTAGCTAGGAAAGAGAAGACCATCCCCCAAAACTGAAATGTGGCCAACGGGAGGCCAGAAATTCCAAAGGATCATCGAAAGCAGAGAAAAAAAAATTCCCGCAGCCTAGGAAGCTGCTGCAGGCAGCTGAGGACACTGGAAAGGTCGAGGGGACATGAACATCTGATGGAGCTGGGAAAGGAAGGACTTCACAAAAATGGAGAGGAGGCTGCGGGTGGGTCTGAAATCCTGAAGTCACATTGGAAAGGAGGAAAGAAGCAGCCGACTCAGCACGGCCCCGAGCTGCTGGCACCCACAGATCACAGACAGAGGAAGGTCCAGAGGCCAGAACTTCAGCCCGAGGTAAGCGTGGATACAGAGAAGTGGGAATTGTTAGGCAGCGGGCAGTCCCAACCTCAGAAACACCAACCCGCAGGTATGGGTACTACAAACATAGTGTGTGCTCCCCCTTGAAAAGGCCCCAGGATCCCAGGTCAGAAACAGGGCCAAGCAGCCGTCTCAGGCACTGATGTCAGCAGGAGCCATTTTCTTTCCTACACACCAGAGACAGTCAGAGGAAGCAGAACAATGGGGAAATGTGGTAACAAATCTCATATAAAAAGATCTGATATCCCAGAAGATGTTACCAGGGATACTGAAATTGCAGAACCCAAAAAAAAGGGCAAAAAATGATGGTAAATTCTGGGCCTAGATAGTCAGTGAATTAAAGCAGGAATTAAAGCAGGAATCAAAGCAGGAAATAAAACAGACAACACAAAAGCTATACCAACACATAGCTAAGCAAAAAGCAAGCCTTCAAAAGCAACTAGAGGAGACCAAAGAAGAAATATAACAGATGATAATGAAGGCAATACAAGAAATTAGAGAGGAATACAAAAGACATATAGAAAAATTGAATGAGGATATTCAGAAAATGAAAAACACAGAGGAAATAATAAGCAACCACTTTAAACAACTTCGGAATAGAATATCAGACCTAGAAAATAAAGTGACTGAGCTGCAACATTCAGGCCATGAAGAACACAAAGTAAATAAAGAAAATGAATCATTACAATGGCTGATAGATGATTCAAGGAGAAACAACCTCAGAATTATGGGAATCCAGGAGAAGACTGAGGACAAAACAAAACACTTAAAAGATATGTTTAATGAAATAATGGAAGAAAATTTCCCAAATCTAAGAAAAGAAATGAACATGGAACTTTTGCAGGCATATAGAACACCAAACAACTTTGATCAGAAGAGATCCTCACCACAACACATCATAATTAAAATTCTAGAAACCCAACACAAAGAGAAAACACTAAAAGCGGTAAGAGAAAAACAAAAGGTGACCTACAAAGATAGGCCCATCAGGATTACTGCATACTTCTCAATCCAAACTCTAAAAGCAAGGAGATCATGGAGCAATGTCATCCAAGCACTAAAAGAACATAAATGCCAACTAAGACTGCTATATCCAGCACAATTATCTTTTAATTTAAAGTGAGAACTTAAAACTTTCCATGAGTGAAACAGCATAAAGGAATTTGCAGCCACCGAGCCAGTATTGCAGAGAATAATTAAAGGAAACTTAGAAAGTGAAAGGGAGGCCAGCATCATCAATGACCCCAGAGGAAAAGGAACAACAGCTAGAAGAGAATGAGCTGAGAAAAAAGTAGGTTAGTAATTAGTGAAATGATTAAATAAGTTATGAAAGTTAAAAATTTTTGAAATAACTAAATTTTCCTTCATATCTGTCACTTTATGTGGTATAGATTTAAGTTCACTTAATGTAGCAATGTGATATAGTTTTAACTTTGTTTTATTGTAACAATTCACTTATTAGGTCATTGATGAAAATTTATCCTAAGGAAACTGATTGATATAAAGATAACCCTGTGAATGTACAAGTATGCACCTTCCAATATTCAGCTAAGGCATTTGAAATTTAATTTTTTTCTTCTTCTTTCCCAAATTTACTAGTCTATTGAACTACATGCTTGTAGTTATTTTCTAATGTGAACTGGTGGATAAGGCCAGGTTTAAGAATAACAACAAAGATATAGCAAAACATAGAAAAAAAAAACTTTTGGTAAATATCCCAATAAAGAGATTGGTTGGATTCAGAGAAGAGGCATCAAGATCTAACTACTGTGAACCCATTCAAAGAATAAAAAGCTGAGTTAGAGTGGTGACTTAAGTGAAATGACTTAGGTGAGCAAGATTAATATGTTAAACACTGTATGGTTTCTCTTACTTGGAGAACCCAGAACACAGACATTCTATAGAACCACATGAAGTGATAGCCAGAGTCAGGGGAAGGGATAGGGAGGGGTGGGAGGGTAGAAAATGGGGAAGTGATTGTAAACTCAAAATGATATATAGGTGTATGAAACACCCAAATTCACTGAAAATACTATGTATTACATTTGTATATTAATAAAAATAGTGGGAAAAAAAGAAAATACATAAACGAATCTACAGGATGGAAGACTAAGTGCACAAAAAGCCCACAAAAAAGAAAACAATGGAATGAGGAGAATTAGCTAGCAGGAGGATAGAACAAAAAGTCAACACTGAAGCATCATACTGATGATAGAATGTAGCAAATATACCACTGTAATAACATTGAATATTAATGGTCTCAATTCACTCACCAAATTATACAGAATCTCTAACTGGATCAAAACCAAAAAGCAATAATTTGTCTCTGTCAAGAGACATACTCTATTCATTAAATTACATATAGATAGATAGATAGATAGATAGATAGATAGATAGATAGATATAGATATAGAGAGAGAGAGAGAGAGAGAGAGAGAGAGAGAGAGAGAAAATAAAAGGATAGAAATCAATAGTCCATGCACCTAGGTCCCAAGAAACAAGCAGGGGTAACTATACTATTCTCAGACACAGCAGATTTTAAGCCAAAAACTGATCAGGAGAGACAAACATATACATTAAATACTGATTAAGAAAACAATTCAACAGAAAGAAGTCACAATCATCCATAGATATGCTCCCAATATCTGGGTACCCAATTTTGTAAAATAAAATTCCTAGATTTTAGAAGGTCAACCTCACAGATAGGTAAACTAGATTTAAAAAATCAACAAAAAATATTACAGTTAAATCACACTATGGAACAGTTAGATTTAACAGATATATACAGTGTTCTATCCAACACCAACAGAATACATATTTTTCTCAGCAGCACATGGAACATTTTTAAAAATAAGCCACAGGTATGTGTGAATAGATACAAAGGAATTGAAATTATTCCTCGAATACTTTTAGATAACAGCAAAATAAAACTGGAAATAAACAGCAACAGAAACTACAGAAACCTTCCAGGAAAGATGGTGGCTGAGTAACAGAGCTATGCAATGGATGTCTCCTGTGGACTCACTTAGAAAGTTCAGCTTATAGTTAAAAAACTACCTGTTCAACTGAGGTAGGAGGGGGAGGAGTGCCCCAGCAACTTAAAGGAGGCCACAGAAATGTTAGAAATCCCAAAGGCTCATCAGAAGTGAAGGAAAACAGCAGCTTAGGAAGCCATCCCAAGCTGACTACGGTCAGCCATGAGCCACCAGCATGTAGAGAAAGAGGAAAACCCATAACCAGGAACCAAAGACTGAGGTAAGAGCAGATCTGAGAGAGTAAGAATTGACAGTAGCTGGTAGCCCCAGCCTCCAGAAATGAGCATGCAAGAAGTGCAAACTGCAAACACATTCTGAGCTTCCCCTAGAAAAGGTGTCCCAGAACCTAGGCCACCTTGGAAGAAGCAGCATTTCACAGCCATGATAAGCAGTGAAGTAGGCATGAGCCATTTGAAAAAAAAAAAAAAAACGAGTTCAAGTCCTAGCCTGAACTGTTCAGAGTGAAAGAAGCCTCAGGAAGACCACACACAGGTTTTGGGGGACAGTCTTATACAGTGCCCAGGAAGAAACTAGCACAAGACAGTTGAGGAGAGGCAATAAAGGTTGCCAACCTTCTGAATGGCTCAGGTGGTAGTGGAAGAATTTCTAAGGGGAGAGAGTTCCACCTTCCAGGGAAGAAAATCAAGTACAGGTGGGAGAGCTTTTCCTGGAGGGTGGCTGGGTGTGATCTAGACACCTCAGAAGCCAGAGGACAGTTAGATTCTCCCCTCACCACTACTCCCAGTACAGAACTTAGAGGACCCTTAGCTCCCCCCACATATGCCCATACATGTCCAAAAAAAAAAAAAAAAAAAAAAAAAAAAAAAAAAAAAAAAAA
>PVKB01003228.1:60266-151265 GCA_004027205.1 Ctenodactylus gundi | reverse complement strand
AGGAAGGAAATCAAAAGGCAAATATACAAATTTATTTCTTCAAACAACCAATTCAAACAAGACATTATTAACCACAAGCAATAAACAGTGGGCTTAAAGAGAAACTTACTAAACAAATAATGGTCCTAATGAACACAAAGCTTACTAATCTTGTAGAAGCCACAAATAAAAAGTTGGCTGAGGTAAATAAGGAAGTGCAAGATATGAAGGAGCATTTTGATAGAAAAGTGAAAATTTGAAAAGAAATCTAGCTGAAATTCTGGATATGATAAGCACATTTGAAAGCAGAAAAAGTCAATTTGAACATTGTGAGGACAGAATTTCAGACCTGAACACAAGGCCCCAAAAAACAAAAGCAATACGTATGCAGGACTCAAAAATTAGAAATAAGCAAAGTAGCTGGATACAACAGGTGATGGATGATTCAAAGAGAACTAGCCTCAGAATAATGGATGTAGGAAAAAGAGTAGAAAACACCAAATGTATGAAGAATTTATTCACTGAACTCATGCGAGAAAATTTCCCAAATCTATGGAAAAACAATTAATATTCAGGTGCAAGAATTTTATAGATCACCAATTAACCTCAACCAGTAAATAAATTCACTATTTCATATCAAAACCTCAGAAATTCAACATAAAGAGAGAATATTAAAAGCATCAAGAGAAAAACAGACAATATTATACCTAGGAATACCCATCTGAATTACCGTAGATTTCTCAATGCAAACCTTAAAGGCCAGGAGAACCTAGAGCAAAATCTTTAAAGCTTTAAAAGAAAGCAAGTGTCAATCCAGGTTATTGAGTGCAGCAAAACTATCACTGAAAATTTAAGAAAGAAAAATTTTTCATGACCAAGAATCCCTAAAGAAATTTGCAACTGCTAGCCAAGCATTGCAGAAAAGATTTGAAGGAGCCTTAGAGACAGAGAGACAGGCAACATCAAAGAACATGGAAGAAAGGAAACATTTAAAGAGAAGGTGTGACAAAAAGGAAAAGCAAAGAACTAACAACTAGATCAGGACAATGACAGAAAAAAATCTTAGCAAAAATTTTATAATAATTATTCTCAATGCAAATGGTCTTATCATTTGTCAAATGACATAGTGTCAAAAGACACAGGCTGTGTTGAAAGAAAAAGGCTGTCAGAGTGGATCAAAAATAAAACACAATCATTTGATGTCTGAAAGAGACACACTTCACCTATAAAGTATCATACAGACTGAAGGTAAAAGTCGGGAATCTAATATTACATGCTCCTGGAGGCCAGAAACAAGCAGGAATAGCTATGCTATCAGACACATCAGACTTTAAACCAAAACAGATCAAAATAGACAAAAATGATCACTACATAGTGGTAAAAGGGACTATCCAACAGGAAGAGCTCACAATTGTAAAGATCTATGCGCTCAATATAGGTGCACTTAGTTGCATACAATAGAAACTGTTGGACATGAAGGTCCAAATAGGCCTCTATACAATCTAACTAGGGCATTTTAATAGCCCACACTCACAAAAAAGTCAGATTATCTGGACAAAAAAAATCAACAAAGAAACATTAGAGCTAAATCACACCAAGTTCATTTAATGTAGCAATTTGATATAGACTGAAGTTTATTTTTTGTAGCAATTCACTTATTTGGTCTTTGATGTAAGTTTATCTTAAGGAAACGGATTGATATAATGATAACCCTAATGTCTCTTTAATATACCAAATATTTACCTTTTAATACATTTGTGATAGTGGGAGTAACAGGGCTGGGAAGGGTGTGGTAGGGCCAAAAATTTGAAAGTATTGTAAAGTTGATGTAATATGTATGTGCACAAAATACTCAATTTCATTGTAAACAGTATGTATCACATATATATTTATAAAAATGGTGAGAAAAAAACAAAAAGTTGTCTTAAAAAAATCAACACGGATAAAGATCTTATGTGCCCCCTACAGGTTCTAAAGTTTACACAGAGGTAAAGGTTAAAGATTAAGGTTTTTGTTTTTTGAGTAGATTATTTTCTTGTTACTTTTGGGGTTTTTTTCTAATGTTTACAAAACAAAGAGTAAGATTATAGAAAAATTTTATAAGTTTTGTCCGGGTTTTGGCCTTTTTAATAAAGTTATTATTTGTGGTTTTTGTTCTTTGCTGCTTATATGCCATTTTTCTCCCATGGTTATTAGAAAAAAAATTTGTAGTTCTTTTTGCCTTTTGATTGCTACTTAATAGTGGGAATGTTATACTATCTAGTGTTCACTAAAAAGTACTGAAAGTGTTAGTTGTACAATTTTTTTTTGAGTCAGGGTCTTGCTCTACAGCTTAGGCTGCTCCTGAACTCTCTATGTAGCCCAGGCTGGCCTTAGACTCATGTCAATCCTCTTGTCTCAGCTTCCCAAGCGCTGGGATTACAGGCGTGCACCACCATGCCCAGCTTATGTGTTACTGGGGAATCAAACTTAGGTACTTAGTGTTTGACATAGCACTTTCTAGGCAAGCACTTTAACCGCTGAGCCATTCCTCCAGCTTAATAGCAGAAGTGTCAGATTTTTTTAAAGGCATTTTCTGTTTTGACCAGCTTTTTGATTTAAACCCAACCCTTCTCTTTGATGTTAAAACTTTTTTCCTTCTCCTTATCCTTCTGTTCTAAATCTTTCCAGACCTCATTCCCCCTGTCTCCCTTGAACCCTACCTACCCTCCCAACTCTGTTTTTCCACCACTCAATCTGTTTTGTCCTCACTGTTTTTATTAATATACAAATGCAATACATAGTATTTACAATGAATTTGGGTGTTGCATACATCTATGTATCATACCGACTTTACACTCCCTTCCCATTTTCTACCCTCCCAATGCCTCCCTGTCCCTTCCCCTGACTCCGGCTATCACTTCATATGGTTCCAAAGAATGTCTGTGTTCTGGGTTTTCCAGGTCCAAGAAACCATACGCTGTTTAACATATTAATCTTCCGCACCTAAGTCATTTCACTCAAGTCACCACTCTACCCAGCTTCCTATTCCTCGAATGGGTTCGCAGTAGTTAGATCTTGATATCTCTTCTCTGAATCCAACCAATCCCTTTATTGGAATATTCACCAAAAGTTTTTTTCCATATTTTGCTATATCTTTGTTGTTATTGTTAAACCTGCCTTACCCACCAATTCACATTAGAAAATAACTATAAGCATGTAGTTCAAAAGACTAGTTAATTTGGGAAAGAAAAAAATACATAAATTTCAATTGCCTTAGCTGAATACTGGAAGGTGCATATTTGTACATTCACAAGGTTATCTTTACATCAATCAGTTTCCTTAGGATAAACTTTCATTAGTGACCTAATCAGTGAATTGCTACAACAAAACAAAGTTAAAACTATATCACATTGCTACATTAAATGAAGTCAAATCTATACCACATAAATATACTTAAAGTGTCAGACATGAAGGCAAATTTAGTTATTTCAGAATTCCTTAACTTTCACATCTTATTTACTCATATTTCACTGGTCACCAACATAGTTTTTCTCAGCTCATTCTCCTCTAGCTCTTATAACTTCTTCTCTGGGGTCATTGGTGTCACTGGCCTCCCTTTCACTTTCTAGGTTTCCTTTAAGAATTTTCTGCAATACTGGCTCATTTGCTGCAAATTCCTTTAAGCTGTCTCACTCATGGAAAGTTTTAAGTTCTCCCTTTAAATTAAAAGATAATTTTGCTGGATATAGCAGTCTTGGTTGGCATTTATGTTTTTTTAGTGCTTGGATGACATTGCTCCACGATCTCCTTGCTTTTAGAGTTTGGATTGAAAAATCGCCATTATGCTGATGGGCTTATCTTTGTAGGTTTTTCCGTTTTTCTCTTCTGTTTTCCTCTTACCACCTTTAGTATTTTCTCTTTGTGTTGGGTTTCTAGAATTTTAATTATGTGTGGTGACAAGGATCTCTTCTGATCAAAGTTGTTTGGTGTTCTATATGCCTGCAAAAGTTCCATGTTCATTTCTTTTCTAAGATTTTGGAAATTTTCTTCCATTATTTCATTAAACATGTCCTTTAAACCTTTTGTTTTGTCCTCAGTCTTCTCCTGGACTCCCATAATTCTGAGGTTGTTTCTCCTTGAATCATCTATCAGCCATTGTAATGATTCACTTTCTTTATTTACTTTGTGTTCTTCATGGCCTGTATGTTGCAGTTCAGTCACTTTATTTTCTAGGTCTGACATTCTATTCTGAAGCTGTTTATAGTGGTTGCTTATTATTACCTGCGTGTTTTTCATTTCCTGAATATCTGCATTCAATTTTTCTATATTTCTGTTCTGTTCATCTCTAATTTCTTCTTTTGTCTTCATTATCTTCTGGTATATTTCTTCTCTGGTCTCCTCTAGTTGCTTTTCAAGGCTTGATTTTTGCTTAGCTATGTGTTGGTGTAGCTCTTGTGCTGTCTGTTTTATTTCTTGTTTTAATTCCTGCTTTAATTCACTGACTATCTGGGCCCAGAAGTCACCATCATTCTTGCCCATCTCTTCTTTGGATTCTTCCTTGGGGTCTGCAATTTCAGCACCCTTTGTACCCTCCCCTAGGGAGTCAGATCTTTTTGTATAACATTTGTTACCACATTTCCCCATGGTTCTGCTACCTCTGACTGTCTCTGGTGTGCAGGAAAGAAAGTGGCTCCTGCTGACGTCACTGCCTGTATGGCTGTTGAGCCCCGTTTCTGATCTGGGATCCCAGGGCCTTTTCTAGGGGGAACCCACATTGTGTTTGTAGTACACACACCCGCGGGTTGGTGCTTCTGAGGCTGGGGCCGCCCGCAGCCAATGATTCCCACTTCTCCAGATCCACGCTTACCTCGGGCTGAGGTTCTAGCCTCCAGACCTTGTTTGTGATCTGTGGACGCGGGCGGCTCAGGGCCATGGCCGAGTCGGCTACCTCTTTCCTCCTTTTCTGGTGTTACTTCAGGATTTCTGACCTGCCCACAGCCTCCTCTCCCGTTGTTGTCTGCTCCGTCCTGTCACTGCCTGCCATTTGCAGCCAGCTGTGGCTGCTTCCTGGACAGCGGGGATTTTTTTTTCCCCTCTGGTTTCGATGGTCCTTCAGAGTTTCTGGCCTCTCGCTGGTCACCTTTCAGTTTTGGGGGAATGCTCCTTTCTTTCCTAGCTACATCAAACACGCTTTTTCTAACTTTCTTCTTGACTTTTTAAGTGAGTTGATGTGCAGTGCTGTTACTGAGTCACCATCTTGACTGGAAGCCCCAGTCTGTTTTATCTTCCTCTTCTGCCATTCTTTACACCACACCAGTCTCCTCTAAGCTGGCTTCACTCCTGTGAACCACCTCGTCATCTTGCCCTTGAGGCAGACAGCCTCTGTATTGGAGGGTGGTGCTCATGTACCAATCTCTGATAAGACACAAGCTCTTACTTCCCTTGTAGAGTCTTTTCTGCACAACCAACTTCCCACTTGGAATAATTACCAACAACTGCTTATCACCCTTCATGCCTCTGAAGAACAGGAACACATCCTGTCAGAAGCTAATAAAAATAAAAATAAAAAAATAAAAAAGCAGCCACCCTGTCCTTAGTTCTGAGACACCCAGAGGAAAATCAGCCCATTCTAACAAATATGTTCTCTGCTAACCTTCCTAATTCAGAAACAGGATGCCATTCTTTGACCACTTATCACTATCGCCTTCTGTCGGGTATGAGGGAGGGCAGCCTGAAACCCATTAATCTCTCTAAGACAACCTAGGCTATTCAGGGACAAGAGAAATCACCTGGAGCTTTCCTGGAGCATCTCCAGGACGCATTCTGTATGTGTTCCTCATTTGATCTCTTGGCCCCAGAAAATCCTCCTGCTCTTAATTTGGCTGTTGCAGCCCAGGCAGTTCCAGACATCTGGAAAAGGTTACAAAAGCTGGCTTTTACCCCAGAATGGGCTCTAGATACTCTCACTGGGGCTATTAAACCTCAATCTTTTAAAACAGAGAGAAAGAAGAAAAGAAGAAAAGACAGAAAGATAAGGCAAAAGTCCTGGTTATCCCCTCCAAGAATGGGATAGGTTTAAATTAGCTCCTGAGGCAGGGGCCCTGAAAAGGGAATTAAGCTCTACATCATGACTGGAGATACTTTCGAAGCAGAAAGGAGGAATATATCAGAAAGGATTCTCCTAAGGCAAACAAGCCTCCTCCACACCCCTGCCCTGGATGTCAAGGTCCCCATTGAAGTGCAGCTGTCCCCTTAGGCAGCGGTCTAAGAGGACATCATTCTCTCCAAAGGACAATTGATGGGGCCTGGTGTTACTGACTCCCCTTAGCACCTCCCTGGCCCTGAGTAAGCTTCACTATAGGCAGCCAATTGAGAAACCTTATGATTGGTACTGGAGTTCAGTACTTCATCCTAATCTACCCAGGGCCATGATCGATGCAATCAGTAACCATAAGGGGAGTCTCAGGGACTCCTGTGAGTAGATCTTTTACCTTACCTTTAAATTGTAAATGGAATGGATTCATCTTTTCACATAAATTTCTTATAGTGCCTGAATGCCCAACCAATTATTTGAAAGAGATCTTATGGTCTCTTCCAGGCTGTTATCTCAACGGGACTTAAATCAGATTCCTGCCTATTAGCCCTTATTGGTTTGTAAGGCCTTGTCTCCAAACATGAGAAGTTACACTGTGCAGAAAGAGATTCACAGAACTATGGACCTCATAAAAGAATACAGGCAGGATAAGTGAGGTAAACCCCACTTGTCAAGTTGTAAGTATCTTTTAGTCTTAGGAGATACATTTCCCAGATGGGTGGAAGCAAAGACCACTAATCGGAAACCACCCTGGTGATAGCAAAAATGTTGCTGCATAAGATTATATCAAGATTCGAGCTCGCTCTCTCTCTGTCTCTGTCTCTCTGTCTCTGTCTCTGTTTCTCTCTCTCTCTCTCTCTCTCTCTCTCTCTCTCTCTCTCTCTCTCTCTCCCTCTCTCTCTCTCTCTCTCAAAATTGGCACTGATAATGGTCCTGCTTTCACCTCTCTCCTAGTTTAGAGTACTGGGAAAGCACTAGGTATCGCATGCATACCAGCCCCAGAGCTTAGGACAGTTTAAATACATGAATCAAATCATAAAGTCAACTTTGACTAAATCAGTTCTGGAGATGGGTGATAACTGAGTCAGTCTGCTCCCTGTAGCTCTCCTAGCTTATTACCCGAACTCTGAGACTTGAGCCAATTCCTACTGAAGCATCTTCAGTCTCTTCAGCAGGTCCAGGCTCCAGTTTAGACTCACATCCACGTGGTTTTGCCACTGTCCTCCTCAACACCTTGCCACCAGTTCCAACCTGGTGACCTGGTCTATGTTTAAAAGTTGCATAAGGAAGGACTCCCTGCTGCATGGATAGAACCACACACTGTCATCCTTACCACTATCGTGGCTGTCAGAGTCATTGAAATTCCTGCCTGGATTCATCACTCCCAAATATAAGCCGCTAAGGCTAAGAACCCTCCAGACTCAAGACTGGACCAGATCCTCTAAAGCTATGACTGACCCTTATCTGGGACTTCTTCTGTACGTTGTAGGTCAGGATTTTGAGACCACCAGACGCCACAACAAAGACACACAGTGCACATAGAATGCCCAAAAGTATGGGCTTTCAAAAACAGATATAGCTGAGGCCCACGCACGTCCTTTCTGCAATTTCCTGGAAGGAAACAACTTTGTATTTAGATCTTTTATTTCAAGATCCAGTTTGAACAGTTTTTGACACAGAAACCAGGGAGAGAAAAGGGTAGACAGACTGAAGGGCAGCAGACAAACCAGTGCCAAGGCCCGAAAAATCTCCTAGGACTTCAGATGGTTCCGGGAAATGTCTTCCTCAGGGAGCCTGCCAGAGGAGTCTCACCACGTCTGGCACTCCTTTCCTGGTGCAGATCAATTTGCCCAGACCAGACCAGACAACAGATACCTACTGACACAGGCAGCTGAGGAGGGTGGAAAGCCAGAGCTGTGGAGCGCCTCTCGGCAGCTGTCCCCAGGAGATTCCAGCCTAAAACAGACCAAGACTACAGAGTGAGACAGAGAAACCACTAATAACAAACAACTTGGCGCCTCTTACCTTGCTAGCTGCTGATTACTGGTGTCGGGAGAGGGAAGAGCTGGAGCTGGGATTTCTTCCCAGGGGCCTGACAGTGAGTCCAGTCTCCCGGACCAGACTTTAAGAGATTTCTCCGAGGAGTAGAGGAGTCTCGGTGGGAAAGGTGGTTTCCCGGCCAACACACCAAATGTTGTAGGTCAGAAATTTGAGACCACCAAATGCCAATTTAAAAGCCCACCATACACCAATTAAGGCAAGGTAAGGATCTTTATCTAATGGCCAAGATGGCAGCTGGACTGTCTCTTGGACCCTGGGTGAGTCTTTAGAGAGCATCCCAGAGCAAGGTTTACACAAAGATTATATAGAGGATTTTACGTCATTACATACATTATACATACTGACCAATCACAACCCGATGTAACTCTTGCAAAATACGTGATTCTCATGGAATATGTGACTCTCAGCAAGCTGCCATGGAGGCAAGGGAGAGGGTAGAGGTTAAGGCTCCGTCCTTATCACAAGATTCCAGAGCCGTCCTGACGAGAGCACAAGCCAGGCTCCAAGGTGAGGCAGGCAGGCCTCACAAGATGAACTCACAGCAAACTGACTTATAAATTGTAACTTACACAGTAAACTCTAGCTCACACAGCAAACACATAACCTGAACAGCATGATCACCACAACAAGATGGAGTTACTTTAGTACATTGACAGTCTGGGTTATATCATTTCACAGCTTAGTTACAGAAAGTTACAAAATTACAAAAGCATACCTAATGCTGGATTTTTATTACATGTCACATGTTTTTCTTTCCGTTGCCTTGTGCCACTTCAGATTTAACTTATTCCAGGTTCTCTAAAAATATGCTTTTACTCTCTCATCTTACTACTGGTCAAGTTTATAACTCCATTAATTGGACTGAAGGAACTCCCCTGTTACTTCAAGTAAACCTGGTTGATTTCTTTCCTTCAGACATATTTCTTCACTGTTACGGGATAGTAATAAAAGTTCAGTACTATTGAACTCAACAAATGAAAAGGGCCCAGATAATACTGAAGATCTTATTGTATTAAAAATACCATCTCAATCCTGCTATCTTAAAATGAAATCTTATTAATGAAAAGGCCCAATAGGACCTTTTAACAGCCCTCACTGTGGTTTGGATCTAGAGTGTCTCCCCAGATCCTCATGTTCCTATGGATACTGTGTAGTGTTGGGAGATGGGCCCTGGCTGGATAAAAATGGATGCTTGGGGCTTGACCTGGAAGGGCGTGTGCTGGCCTGTCCTTACCCGCAGTCTTGTTTCTCTTCCACCATGCTGCTGCGAGAATCTCTGTCTCCAGAGCATCGGCTCCAGTTCTGGCTCTGGCTGCAGCCCTATCATGGGATTCCATCATTTCCTAGCCACACACCCATGAATGGACTGAGACTTTCTGAAACTGTGATCTAAAATCAATCTTTCCTTCCTAAATTTGTGCATGTCAAGTATGGAGTCACCTCAGAGGAAGTAACTAAGGCAGCCCTCTTACCTGCTTTGACTAACCCTTTTAATTCTTCTGCTTCTCGAACTCCCTAGAGGCTCATGTATCTTAAACTGTCTACGTAAATTTGTCCAAGACAAAATTGCTTCCGTTAAATTTATGTACATACAAAACCCCCACTGTTATGGCTCTCTCCTGGACAATCATGAGTCAATGCTTTGACTCCCTATCAAAAAAAAGGGAGGAAATGAAGTGGCAAGAGATCTGCCATCTTAGATTTTTCCCGATGCCCTCCCTTTGCCCTTTTTTGTGGAGCTCGCTAGTGACCTGTTGACTCTCTCTCTCTGCTGCCCCTGGGCTGCTACTGGAAATATCACCTGAAATCAGACACAAGGCATAAATTAAATTTTGAGTGACTGCTACTTTATTGTTATTGTTAGCTTATTGTTCTTAATTCTGCAATCTACTGCTACATATTTTGTTTTTCAAATCTCCCAGCCTCTGCCCCTTCTCTTTTGTTCTTGTAATCCTCTCCATTTTTGTAGGTTTTTGCCTTTATCAATCCTACCAAATCCCCACCTCAGTACTGAGAATTGTTTGGATCATGAACCCCTTCTCAGCCGCCAGCTAATGAAGGACTCCTAAATTTTCCCCAACAAAGTGGTGCTTTTCCTGTGTAAAATTGTCTCACTCAGTTATAACAACCCTGCCTCAAAAAAAGACCATGGGCTACAATAATACTTAAATATATATATTCTTGTGCATTGTATTAAAAATTTTATAGCTCCATTAAGCAAAATTCTTTATTTTTTATTAATTTATGTATAAATGGATCCCAAATTCTATAATACACTAGAGATATGATGGGATTCATAGAATCAGTGAGTGTCTCTGCCCACCCCTTTTCCCAGTATCACCCCTCTCCTGGCTTACCATTGCACTTATTTCTACTCTGTCACTCATATTCGGGCCTTTTAAAAAATAATTTTATTTATTTATTTACTTATTTATTTATTTAAAATAGAGTCTCACTCTGTAACCCAGGCTGGCCCTGAACTCACCATGTAGCCCAGGCTGGATTTGGGCTCAGGGCAAGCCTCCTGTCTCTGCCTCCTAATTGCTGGGATTACAGACATACACCACCAAGTCCAAATTTATTTGTGCCAGGGAATCAAACTTGGGGCCTTGTGCTTGATAGGCAAGTGCCTTAAGAGCTGTGCCATTCCTTCAGCTCCATTGAACAAAATTCTAAAGGTATCACAATGTATGTCCTCATGATTTGGGCCCAGGCAGTAGTCAAAGGGTTCTTGGTCCAGATTTGGCTTTTGGGTCTGGAGGTTCAGTGGTTAAACACTTGCTTAGTGTTCATAAGGCCCTAGGTTTGATTTCCCAAGCATCACATAAGCTAGGCATGGTGGCACAAGCCTGTAATCCCAGCACTCAGGAGGCTGAGGCAGGAAAACTGTCCTGAACTCAAGGCCAGCCTGCATTACATAGTGAGATCAGGACCAGCCTATCAAAATGAAAAAAGATTTGGCTTTAATGGCTTGTGACATTCCATGTCTCTGCCATTTCTAACTCCCTGAGTTCTCCATTAAAGCTTCAGCCTCATTCTTGCAGCTACATTATGCATGCCTATATCAGAAACAGCATGCAGGTGCTCAAATCCAAGTTTTCCTTTAAAGTCTTGATGGAATAACCCCATAATTCTTACATTCTTCATCCCTGCAAAACCAGCATCACCAGACCAGGCCAAGTTCTGCTAACATTATGAGTTGCATCTGGGTTCACCTGAACCTCAGCTGCAGCGGCCTCTGAGTGCCTAGTTGGCTGGACATGGAAAAAGAAAACCCTTAAGAGTGCCCTGAGTCTCTCTTCTCAAAATACTCTGCACTGGAAAGTCTTTGATACAGGTTTTCACTTCTATACTTTGAGCCAGTCGTGGCTGTCTCATCAATTTCTGCAAAGTGTTTGAGTTTTATTTTATTTTACTGTTTTGAGATGGAGGTCTTAGTATATTCCCCAGGTTGGCCCCCATCTCCCTGATTCAGATGATCTTCTTGCTTCCACCTCCTGAGTGGGTGGGGCTGCGTGGATGTACCACTACCCCTGGCCTGGCCTTATTGTTAATGGCACTAGCAATAGCAGTATTCTCAGCTGGAATCTAATGTAATTATTTTCTGGCCAAACAATATTTTCCAAGTCTTTCTCTTCTATTTTTAATTTCACCCAATTCTTACTATAAATTTTTCTTAAGTAGCCAGTGATACTCATGCTGTTGATAAATGAAATTCCCTGAAAACAGCCTCCTTTACAATAAGCCTCCTAGAGACTGGCTAATTGGATTCTCAAGGACTTACGGGGAGGTTGGGGTGTTGCACAGCCAGATTATCATAGGATATCTTGGCTCTTTTCATGGCCATATCTGTCATACTCTCCCCTACATCTGACTTAACATCCTATGATAAATCCTTTGATATACAACATTCCTACAATTACTAAGTAACCCTTTTAAGTTGTAAAAGCAAAACCCCTGTCTTCCCACCAACCCAGAGCTGAGAATGCCATTAGATACCATCTTAAGCCTATAGCAGGGATTTCCCTGCTTCAGCATGACCTGCCTACCTGGCGCTTCCAGCAATGCTTTCAAATTGTGTTTTGATTGATGATTTTCTCCTATTCTGTAACTATAAATACTATATCTAACTGCGACTTGTTATAACTGAGTGACACAACATCACACAGGAGAAGTACAACTTGTGGGGAAAAAATTAGAAGCGCTTTATTAGCCAGAGGTTGAGAACAAGTTCATGCCCCAAAGAATTCTCAGTACTGACGTGGGGATTTGTTGGCCCCATAAAAACGAAACCCGTAAGAATGAAGAGGATTACAAGAACAAAAGAGAAGGGGCAGAGGCTGGGAGATTTGAAAAACAGAACAAGTAGCAGTAGATTACAAAATTAAGTGACAATAAACTAACAGTAACAATAAACTAGCAGTGATTCAAAATTTAATTTATGCCTTGTGTCTGATTTCAGGTGATATTTCCGATAGCAGCCTAGGGGCAGGGTGTCAGCAGAGAGCGAGTCACCAGGTTGCTAGTTAGCTACACAGAGAATGTACAAAAATTCTGTTCTTGAACAGTTCTGTTCCATCTTCTTTATTTTGTTACTGTCATAAATTAAGTCTGTGTACCTTGTACACTCAATGACATAGATGTCTATTTGGTTTTATACGTCTTACCTTTAACATATACAGGGGAAAAAAAGATGTGTTACGCACTACAGATGCAGTGATGATGGATTTGTATATACCCCTGTAGTTAATCTCTACCAGTGTTCTTCATTTCTCTTATGGCTTCAAGTTACACTTTCATGTACTTTTGGTACATGACACCCTCTGTATTTGTCAGCATTCTGCAGAGAAGAAGAAGCAATAGGGCAGATAAAGATGTGTTCACATAAGAAGGGACTTCTTGTGGAATTGGTTCATGCTATCATGCAGGCTGAGGAGTTTGGTGCTTTTTCCTCTGACTTCTGGTACTTGGCTTCCTCTTTGCAATGCTGTGAGGAGCTGCCTCTACCTCTGCATCCCACCCTGTGCTTCCACTGCTGTTGGTTGCCCATGAACAGTCACCTTCTGAAACTGTGAGCTAAAATAAACTTTTCCTCCCCTAGTTTGTGTATGTCAGGTATTCTGTCTCAGCAATGAAAAAGTAACTAAGGGGAGAATATTTGATCTAACAGCAATGAGCAATTTATCTTTTGCATTTGCTTGCTTATATAATATTCCCTCCTTTTCTTATTCATAATTTGTTAAAGAAACCAGGAGAGTTTGCAATAGTTCTCCTAGGAACTTTGGTGAGCACCTTCCTATGGCACTGTTTACCATGGACACTGTAGACCTGAAGGCATGTTTGTTTTCTGTGAAAATAACTTGATTAGCAGTATTAGGTATACAGGAAAGAACATGTTCAAGTGGGTTATTAATATCAACCATTGGGTTTAGGGAGAGTCATCTGTTACAAAGTATTATAGAAGTTCCCCATGTGTGTACCTGATAATTTATTATCCATTTGCAGATCATTGCTTTTGGTTATTACTTCACTGAATTTTTAACTTTTTTATAGCAGAGAGGATTGAATGTAGGAGCACTTTGCCACTAAGCGACATCCCCAGATTTTATTTATTTATTTATTTATTTGGAACAGTCTTTCTAAGCGCTTGAGGTGAGAATCTAATTTGTGATTCTTTTGCCTTAGCATACCTAAATGCTGAGATTATAAGCATGCACTATCATGCCCTGCTAACTGTATTTTTACATTACAATTATCCATTTATATACTTTTGTTCCAAAAATGACTATTTCCCTTACGATCCATTCTGAAAAGTCAAATTTGCTGAATGGAGTGTGGTGGTATACACCTGTATCCTAGTACTCTGGGTGGCTGAAGCAGTAGGATTACAAGTTTACCAGTCTCTGCAATTTATTGATTTAGCAAAATCCTATTTCAAAGAAAGAGGGCATTGTTGAAGAATAGCTCAGTTTGAATGCCCTGGATTTGAGACAGAAGATAGTGGGCATATGGGCAATTAGGGACCATTCTCCTTGTGAGAATGCAAGATGACATCTGGATGTAACTTTGTGACTTCTGAAACCACTTGCCACTGACCACTCCCTGGGACTACCTATATTTAGTAAATAGTTACAACAGTCCTAATTGTGAAAGATCTTAAGAGTGAAGGACATTATAGGTGGAGGACCTTAGCAGCCAGGCTGCTTACTTCTTTGTTCAGCAGTGTGTAAAAATATCCCTAGACAAGAGGCCTCATTGGCAACCAATTTTGTGACTCTTTCCAATTAGTGGAACTTTCTATCCTACTGTCCTTGTTTATCTTAAATGGAGTACCTTCCTTACACCTTGCCTCCTTCACCCGTGACTCCATTCTTCATTTTCATGAGACACAAACCTGGCACAGGCACAGCCAGACAGCTAACAGCTTTGGGGAGTCATCTGGGATTATTCCAAGGAAGCAAGGAGGTAAGTGAAATCTGCCCTCTCCTATGACATTTTGCCTTCACTCTGAGGCCATTTGCCTCAAAATACTGGGACACCACCAGCCATCTCAAACCGCACTCAGTGTAGCTGCCTATCCTAAAAACTTGGGGGGGGGGGGGGCTAGGCTTTTGTGAGCACCACCTAATGGTAGCAGTGGCACATTTTTCAGATAAAGATGGCAGGTCTTTAAATTTCTGAGCGCTTTTACCTGACCAGATGTCTAGACAAAGGAGGAAGAGGGGAGGAAGGATAAAGGTCATGCCACAGTGACTGACTTGACCCTGATCCAATATCTTAGATATTATCAGGAAGATTGTGCATCCTGCCAGTAGGTAAAAGGCAGTGCGGTGGGGGGAGGGGACTTGCGATTTAGGGATTTAAAAATCTCCATCTACCATGCTTTCCATGTGTTTTCTTCACCTGCATCTGGAAAAGTCATTTCTTCTTGAGAAAAGATAAAGCTTCATATTTCTGTCCTCCATGCCTCTCACATCCATCCTTTGTTGGGACAGGTAAACTCCTGTGAGCCATTTCTAACAGCTTTCCAGGATGGATTGAAATCAAGCCCCTAATGCCTTTTTGGCGTTAGGAATGTTGGTTCTTTCCAGGCTGAACTCCTTTTTGGTCTCCTTCGTGATCAGGAGACCACTTCTGCCTGTGCTTTCCCAGCCCTCCAGGATGACAATACATAGGCATGTGGTTCCATTAACCCACCCCAGACAGTGAAAGAGACAGATCATGCTTTCCCATCAGAACCCTCCCCTCCAACCTTCTTGACCATTTCTCGCAGGCCCCACTCTTGTTTTACTTCTAAGGGAAAGGCTAAATGACTGAGATAGTTGGGGAGAGGAAGATGCTTGTTACCAAATGTTCCACTTTAGAACGACTGCCCAAAGTGCCTGGTGTGACAGGGAGAAGCAGGGAGTGACAAGGAAGCTCCCAAATGCTGCAGAATCATGGCCCTTCTGGCATATCTCTGCCAATCCCATATGGCTGTGGTGAGCCAAAGCCTCATGCTGTTTCCCGTCACCTAGCGGGGACTCTGCACAGGGACATGCAGGCCCGATTCCCTTATTGCCATGTGTCACCCATACCTCTTTTTCCCAGCAGGAGTCTCAGCTTGGAAGGTGCACAGTGCAGCATATGGGGGTGGGCACGGTCCCCTTCGCTTGGAATTCTTTTTCTTCTTTTTGTTTTGGAAAAGGAGACAGGGTTATATTTTGGATAAAACGGGGTGTTATGGGCAGAAAAGATGCCTCCATTGCAACCCAGTGTCATATCTTGTCCCTGAGCCACCCTCCCCACTTCTGTCATCTGGGGCAGAATCCCTAGGATCCATCATGTATCACCCGCCAAGCAGCAAGAGCCAGGAGCTGAGTGCTAGTCAAAGAAAAATCAAGGCACAAACTTCTGGCATGGTGCACAATAGGTCCACAGTTAGGACCCAGCAATGGGCTCAACCACCTGCTGCCAGTGCAAAGCAAAGCCCTCTTGCCACCAGTGCTGCCACTCATTTTTAAAAGGCCAACACTCAATAGGAAAAAAACAATTTACAGAGGTCAATGGCAGTCAACCATCAAGAAAAAATACTCCTGCTCCCTAGTGGGGGTACTGTACCACCTAGTGCTCTCCCCTGTAAAATATTAAGAGCTTTGGAAAAGCCTAAAAGGGACTGAATAGAAGTGTGAAAAGTCCACTTGCCTGTGTCTAAAATCAACAGCAGTAGTGCTTTAATCAACTCATCCCCAAAGACATAGTCTAGGTAGTTCTGTCGTGATTCTTGGAGGTGGTATGTGGCATCATCAGGCCAGGGCACAGCAGAATGGAAAAGCTCCCAATTCAAGTCCGAAAGAATAGAGGGAGGAGACTTGTGTAGGCACAAACGCAAACATGAGCTGTTTAAGGATAAAACATAGAAAATCAGGGGATTCTTTTCTACTTAATCTATATTTTAGTCTCTCTTCACCACTGGATGGCATCATCAGTACCACAACACTGAACACTCTTTTGGATTGTATCCTTAAAAACTGGGACAAATTTGATCCCAAAATTTTAAAAAAGGAAATACTTATCTTTCACCACCATATTTAGGCAGGGCTTGAGTAACCCTGGCAAAAGAGTGTCAGTGGCGAGGAAGGGGCAGCATTAATCTTAATGCTATTTTAAAATTGGAACTCTCTTGTTAATAGGTGGGCAAATGTCCACAAGTACTTTATGTACAAGCTTTTCATGTACTAAATTTTACTAAGCCTAAATTGTACCTCTATAAACTAGATAGATCCCTTCGCATTGGTGGCCCTTAACCTCAATCCTGCAGTCACTACAAAGGACAAAGGAAAGGATAGGAAAGAGAAAAGGAACAGGAGCCTGCTCCTATATGGGAAACTGCTCCTTCCTGGGAGCCTAAAACGCACTGCCCAGCTCCCATCACCCCAGTCTATCCTGGGTTCTCAGTGGGAACTGTGCGGACAGATTCCCCTGAATCGCTCTATCTCTGTCTCGAAGAACATAGAGAGGAAAGTAAAAATCCAGGACGAACATCCAGCAGTTTCTCCTATGCCACTGTACTCTGGATCCCCAAACTACATCTAGGTTTTCCTTCCTTTATCTTTGTTTCTTTGTTCCTTTCTTCTTTCTTCCTTTTTTCTTTTGGAGACATGTCTTGCTTTGTAGGCTGGTCCTGAGCTCACTATGGAGTCCAGGTTGGCTTAAAACCCACAACAATTCTTCTGCCTCAGCCTACCAATTGCTGAAATTAGGGCTTGCCCAGCTATGCCTAAGTCTTTCTACCCTTACAAGTCTCTAGCTAGAGGAGGGGACAAATTACTAGGATCCATATTCTCTTACCTCTGCAGACCTGAAAAAAAAACTAGAAAGGATTTGAGCAGGTTCTCAGGGGCCACTGAAAACTATATTTAGTTTTAAAGGGCATTAGCCAGAATTATGACCCAGATAATACAAACGTAACCACACTCTTAGGACAAGCTTTACCAAAGTAAGAACAGGAGCAGTTTTGGAACAAAGCCAGTAAGTGGGCCAACAACCAGTAGAACTTATGCCACCCAAGGAGGACTGGGCTCCAGGAAGGCCATCCCCTGGGAACACGCACTGTGCTTTGTCAGTGCTCTCGAGGGCATTCGACCCACCAGCCTCTGTATTAACTGCATTGCTGAGGGATCAAAACAATCTAAAACTAAATCCTTGAATTACAAAAAAAAAAAAAAACCCAAATCTCCAGTGAATACCAACATGTACCTCATCCACCCTCTGGAAACTTTTGCTGAAAGATAAACTTACAACCCAAGTAGTCCTAGACATACATAGGAAAATTCAAAAGATGGATTTGGGGCGAGGCATAGACCCTCAAGGTTTATTAAAAGTAGCCACTAATTGAAGAAGAAGAGAAGGAAAATAAACAAATAGGCAAAATAAAAGTAATCCTTCTTGTCTGGGCCTTATGCCTACAGAAAAAGAAAACAGCTCATTCACCCAAAAGGAAATTACTTTAAGTATGGGAAGCCAGGCCATATGCAGAGACTGCCTCAAACCTGCCCCTAGCCCTTGCCCAACCTGTGGATGCAAACACTGGAAAGCAGCTTTTCCCAAAAAGGAAAACCAGAATAAGAAGACTATAATGGCAGTCTTCTTATTAATTATTAATTGATGGGGCCCAGGAATCCCAAAAGGACTGTTGTACATCTTCCCATTATCCTTAGAGAGCCCTGGGTAACAACCATTGTTGAGGATGTCAAAACTCCCTTATTATCAATGTCTTAGTGATCTGCAACTTTAGGAGCCAATTTTCAAAGTACTTCTGGATGAAGTATTGGGCACGAGTGACCAACTGGCTGAATTTATTGTACTAACAAGAGCTATGGAGCTTGTACTTGGAAGGAGGGATATATAGACTCTAAGTGTGTTTTTCCTGATGCTCCATGCCTACACTGCTATCTGGAAGGAATGGCAGTGTGTCCTATAACCTAAGAATTGTCTTCTTGCCAAAAGAAGTGGCAGTGATGCACTGCAAAGGCCACCAGAGGGCGCTGGGAAATCAGTGGGCTGATGCAGCCACCCAGGAGGGGACTAAGGTCAGTGCCTCAGGGAGCTGCCCAGCACAGGTCAATGGCTAATACAAAGTCCCGTGAGGCAATGAAAGAAGGCTTTTGGGAAGGACCTATTCTGTGCAATGCTATGGGAACACTTCCTCAACCAATTCAAACCCAGGTATATTCAGACCGAAAAGTCACAGGCTCTGATGGACAAATTTTCTCTTGAACCCACAGGGTGGCTCCCAGATACTAAGAGGAGAGTCTTGCTTCCCTGGGCAGAACAGTGGAAAAATTAAAAAAAAAAAACCCTCTCCATTAGTCTTTCCACACAGAGAAGGATTCCACCCACCAGACAGCATAAAGGTTATTTAGAAGATAAAAATTTAAGTTGGACGTAGATCAGATGATTGAGACCTATGAGATCTGCTGGCAAAACAACCCACACCCATATTGACAGGCTCCTGAAAAAACTCAGCAAGTGGGAGCTTTTCCTGGAGACTACTGGGCACATGGCTTTCACTTGTGTGTCTTGAGTTAAAGGCATCCAACATCTCCTAGTATGGGTGGACACTTTCACACGATGGGCAGAAGCATTTTTACGCAGAACAGAAAAAGCCAAAGAAATGGTCTGAGTTATGGTGTAAGAAATTATTCCCAGATTTGGATTGCCTAAAAGTATACAGAGGGATAATGTCCCTTCTTTCTGGGGAACAGTAACCCAAGTAGTATCTGAAGCTCTATGGATCTAGTACCACTTCACTGTGCCTAGAGATCTCAGTCTTCAGGAAAGGTGAAAAGAGAAAATTTGACCTTAAAGACTCTATGCTAACATAGAAAACAAGAAATTGGTGACATGAATGCCCACAACTCTTATGAGAAATAAAAAGCATACCTGCAATACCAGCACTCAGGAGGCAGGAGGATTGCTGTGAGTCCAAGGCCAAAGTCACTGTCCAGAGCCATCTGGGCTCCATAGCTAGTTCAGGAACAGCTTGGGCTACAGAGCCCGAACAGTTTAGATTAAATGTATGGAAGGTAGGTGGCTTTGTTTTTGTTTGTTTGTTTGTTTTTTGTTTTTGTTTTGAGACAGGGTCTCTGTAAGCCAAGCTGGTCCTGAACTCATTATATAGCTCAGGCTGGCCTCAAACATATGCAGTCCTACTGCCTCAGCCTCTCAAGAACTGGGATTACAAACATGCACCACCATGCCTGGTTTATGTGATCTTGGTGAGTCAAACTCAGGGTCTCGCACTTGCAAGGCAAGCACTTTAACTGCTATGCTATTCCTCCAGCCCCTGAGGAGATAACCAATGATTTATTATTAGACCCTAAAACTGCTGCTCAACTTGAACATATTACCTGACTCAATTTCAAAAAGTTTTGTCTGCAAGGACACAGGCCAAGCTTCAAGTAGAAGGACCCCTACTCCCTTTTCCCCCATTTTATTGATACGTATATATGCTAAACATAATGTTTACTGTGATTTTCAGTACTTTTTTCATATACATATCGCTGCAAAATTACAAATCCTTCCCCTCTCCCATTTTGTCCCTCCCACACTCTCACCTCCCAACTGGGTCACCTTGTTGCCCCCATTTAGTTCTTTGAAATGATTGTGATCTGGGTTTCTCATATCAGGGAAACCATTCGCTATTTCACCTTCTGCTTCTGACTCATCACTAAGCATGATGGTCTCAAGTTGCCTCCATTTACCTACAAAGGCCTCCAACCTATCTGTCTTTACAGATGAGTAGTATTTCACTGTTTACAAATGCCACAATTTTTGCATCCATTGGTCTGGTGATGGCTACTTAGGTGTCTTCCACACTTTAGCTATTGTTGCTTGCGCTGCTATGAACATAGGTATGAATGTGTCTCTGTTATATGATGCTTTTAACTCATTTGAGAAAATTCCCAGAAGAGGTATTGCTGGATCAAAGGGAATATTTATTTCCAGTCTTTTGAGAAACTTCCATACTGCTTCCGACAGTGCTTGTACCAGCTTACGTTCTCAGCAGTGCAGGAGGGTTCCTTTTTCCCCACAGGCTCGCCAGCACTGATTGCTTTTTGAGTTCTTGATACATGCCATTCTTTCTGGAGTTAGATAGTATCTTGTGATGTTTTGATTTGCATTTCTCTTATGGCTAAGAATGTTGAACATCTTTTCATGTATTTATTGGCCATTTGAACTTCTTCATCTGAGAAATGTCTATTCATTTCCTTTGCCCATTTTTCAATCAGATCTTTGATTTTGAGGGGCTTATTTTTCCTCCGTTTCTTGCATATTCTAGTTATAAGACTTCTATCTGAGGTATAGTTTGTGGATATTTTTCTATTCTTTTTTCACCTTTATTTTATTTTATTTTATTTTATTTGAGACAGGATCTAGGCTGGTCCTGAACTCACCATGGAGCCCAGGCTAGCCTCAAATTCAAAACAATTATCCTGCCTCAGGCTCCCATGTGCTAGGATTATGGGCATGCACCACCATACTTGGCTTATGTGGTGCTGGGGAATCAAACTCAAGTATTTAGTGGTTGCTTGGCAAGTGTTTTAACCATTAAGCTATTCCTCCAGGCCTGGGGTTTTTTTTTTTTTCCTATTCTATCAGATCTTTTTTTACTCTGTTGATAATTTCCTTCGCCATGCAGAAGCTTTTAATTTGAAATAATCCCATTTGTTAATTATGAGGGCTATTGCCTTTTGCTCTGGGTGTCTAATTAATAAAGTCATTGCCTACACCTGTATCTTTTAGATTTTTTTACCTAATTTGTCTTCAAGAAGGTTCAGTGTTTCAGTTTTAACATCTTGATTCGAGTTTTTTGCACAGTAACCAGTGCTTGTCTAGATTTATCCTTCTGTGTGCGGACGTCCAATTTTCCCAGCACCATTTGTTGAAGAGGCTTTACTTTTCCCAGTATATACTTTTGGCTCTTTTATCAAAGATCAGGTAACTGAGGGTACTTGAGTTTGTCTCTGCATCCTCCGTTCTGTTTCACTGGTCAACCTGTTTTTGTGCCAGTATCCTATAGCTCTTATAACTATTGCTTTGTACTATAATTTGATACCTGGAAACATAATGGCCCCTGCCTTTGTCTTGTTACTGAGGCTTGCTTTGGCTGGATCTCTACTCTTAGATCTGGAGGACCTAGTGTTGATCATTCCCTGGTTATGACACCCTCCCTTGAGCCCATTTGGAAGAGACTCTATACCATAAGCTTGTTTACTTCCACTGCAAAGTCATTGGACACAACACCTGGATCCACCACACCTGATTCAATCCCCAGAAAAGTCCTCTTCCCACCATCAAGGATTCAACTCCTTAAGTACTATACTCAGTGGAGCCACTACCAGAATTCAAACTCTTTTTCAGGAAACAGCCATCAACAAGCACTTCGAGTAAGTAATCCTTGTTATGGCTAAGCTTAATTTCAGGATTTCTGATTTTGCTTTTTGGATTCAGCTAACTTGTCAGCTTCTTTAATGAGAGAATCTTTTTTTTCCTTCTGTTTTTCTGCTTCTAATCATCTTTTGTATCACCAAAACATCTCAGGGCAATCCAATTCTTTATTTTATTTTATTTTATTTTATTTTTGGCAGTGTTGTGGTTTGGAACTGGAGTGTCCCCCAAAAGCCTCATGTTCCTATGAATACTGCGTAGGTCTGGGAGGCAGGGCCTGGGTAGAAGGGGTGGATGCTTGGACTTGACCTTGAGAGGTGTGTGCTGGTTCCCCCCTCCTTCCTCCCAGTCTCTCTCTGTACCATCAGGTTGTAAGGATCTCTGCCGCTGGAGCTCTGGCTCTGGCCCTGCCCCCTGCTCCAGCCCTGCCATGTGCTTCCATCATTTTCCAGCTGCCTACCTGTAAATGAACCATGACCTTCTGAAACTACAAACTACAATAAATCTTTCCTCCTTAAGTTGTGGATGTCAGGTATTGATTCATAGCAACGAAAAAGTAACTAAGACAGGCAGGTTCTCCCTCTGTAGTTCAGGCTGGTCCTTATCTCACTATGTAGCTCAGGCTGTCCTAGAACTCATGTCAATCCTCCTGCCTCAGCCTTCCAAGTACCAGGATTACAGGTATGCACCAAATGCACAGCTAGTACCTGGTGCTGTGGATTGAAACTCAGGTTCTTGCACTTCAAAGGCAAGTGGTCTAGTCACCGTGGTGTCCAATTCATTTTTTTAATGGGTAAACACTGAAGTTAAACTAATGAGGCAAGCTGTTCTCAAGAACACAATGTCCTTGGATATATTTTTGGCTACCCAAGAAGGAAATGGAGATATTATTAAGGCAGAATATCAATATATATTTCTGTTAATTCTGATAGTGTCTCTTCTGTTCTCCTGGATTTGTGCCAACAAGTTGAAGCTACATCACACTCTAAACCATCATTTTAGACCTTATTTTGGAATTGGCTTTTTATGAAATATGTGGTTGCGATATCTCTTAATCATAGGGATCACTCTCTTGGGGATATTACTGCTTGGTCTTTGTCTAATAAACTGTAATAACTCATTTCCTCTAGATTTGAATATATCAAGCTGCAAATGTCATTCTATAGCAAATTCCAACAAATTCAGCATCCTAACTTCTATGAGGGTCCCCTAGACTACTCCCCTCTTGTTTGGACCCCTGATTAACAACCACAACAATGTCCGTGTCAGCCAGAAATAGCTAGAACGGTTGCCACTCTCATTCCCTAATGGCAGCTAAGGTATAATATTCCATGGAGGAATTGAGACAGGAGGTAGAGGACATACAGGCATTTAGGGACAAGGGAACTTCTGGACTGGAGATAAAATCTGGCTGTAACTCATGACCCCTAAAACAACTTGCAGCTGATCACTCTCTAGAATTATTTGTGTTTTATGTACAATGACAAAAGTCTTATGGGTGGAGGATCTTAAGGGTAGCAGACTCAAGGGTGGAGAGCCCTATCAACCACAATGCTCAGTAAAATTACTTTCCTACTCACCCAGTTTATAAAACTCCCTAGACAGCCTCATCAGCAGCTCATTTCAGGACCCCTTCTTGTTAGTGGAAGCTTCTATCCCTCTGCCCATTTTTTTTTCCTCATTAAAGAACCTAGCCTATACTTTGTCTCCCTTGTGAGACTTCATTCTGTCTCTGTGGTATATAAATTGAACACAGACAGGAAAAGACTAGCTAATATTTAATCCCCAGTTCCACAAAGATTTTAAAAGAAACTTTACTGTGTCCGTTGATGGGATTATGTCAACCTGATGGCATTAGGAACCACACCTCCATTAGGATTAGGATTTGTCAACCACCCTAGATTGGGGATCAAGAATTGGTTAGGATTAGAGTGTGAGTCATTTGTGGGCTGGCCAATGAGAGAAGAGCACCCATCCAGATGTGGGAGGGCCAACTGGAACTTCAACGGTATAAAAGAGGGAAGACTGTTACAGCTTCTTCCTCTGGGAAAGCTCTCACCGTCGCAATTGTCTATGGATGCCGACTTGCTACACACCGCAGATCATCAGCCCAGATTCGCTCCAGTCTCGACTTGTGCCTGTCTGCTCATTATTGCTCTTCAATCACCAATCTTCAGGCTTTGGTCTTCACCCGAGAGCTGCAGCAGGCTCTCACCTCACCAGCTGTCCACGGTCCCGGACGGGAGATCCACTTCACAGCTGAGCAGCCATCTTGGACCACCTCTATCCTTGGATTTGTAAGCCTTCCTAATAGACCTTTTTGTGTTAAAATCTGTAAATTCTGTCTTTTGAAAGAACCCAAACTAATACATTTACTAATATATAACAGTATTCATCTTGTGATTTTGATACAAACTTTAAAATATGATTTCAAAATCACAGTAATTTGTGGTATCATGAATCATGGCTAATAATACTGTTTCCTAAAACCTCCCTCAGCTTGTGAATAATATTGCAAAAATCTAGTTGTTGGATGCAATCATACATTCCTACAACCCAGTCCTCAGGAAGCTGATCATGAAGGATCATGAGTTCCAGGCCAGCCTGGGCTACTGGGCTGAATGGTGAGACTTTGTCTCAAACAAACAAACAAACAAATAAATAAAAAAGAAGTCAGGCATCTTGGCTGAGGCCTGTAATGTAAAACTAAGAAAGTATGTGAGTTGGTGGGTAAAAATAATCTCAAGGCCAAGAATGTGGAAGTCATCAAAACTCTGTTTAACCTGGGCAGATCCTCAACACCAGAAAAAAAAAATTCTGTTCAACCTCATTAAACTGTAAACCATTAAAAAAAAAAAAGACAGAGCCTCGCATGGCTGGTGGAACAGGCCTGCAGTCACAGCTCTCAGGTAGGAGGTTTGCAAGTTTATGCCTAACCTGGGCAAGCCACCACTTGAAGAGATCCCATCTCCAAATCAAAACTAAACAATAATCTGGGGGCACTAGCTTAGAGTGAAGGCTCTGGGTTGGATCTACAGTACTGCAAAACACACACAATCTGTTCAGGGAGGAAGAAATGAAGAAATAAAATTGTCCCCCTCATGTGTGGACATAGTGGCTTTGGTGGTTACACAGCTCATTGTTTATGAAGAAGGAAAAGGAGGAAAAAAAAGAAAAGAAGAGGCAGCTGCAAAAGGAGGAGGAGGAATTAGCAGCAGCAACAACAGCTCTATCTGTGTTAACTACTTTAAAAATCATTCCAGAGATTATCTTATCTCGATCTGCCACTGAAATTCTGTGGTAATTTTTCATGGTTTTCTTAAAAAGAGCTATTAAAAATAGATAATCTTCTCTCTGAGGGTGGCCTGATTGTTCACTCCCTTCTAATTTTCCCTTCTTTTTTGACCATTTCAGACATTTTCAGTCTTCACAAGTTCCTAATAGTGAGGTACAAAGTGTGTGACCCATGAAGAACTGTCCCCCGCTCCAGAAAACTACTTGTGTTTCTAACTCATATAGACAGAAACCTGGGAAACATAGATGAGAATGGATATAAAGGATGTGGGATAAGGGCAGAAGCAACAAAATTTGTATGAGACCAAATCTGTTAATAACAACCAACTAAACAGATTTTGCATGAAGGATTGCATATTGATGAATTAGAAAGTACTCCAACAATTAGTTTGATTGATTGAGTTATGAGGTGGACCCAACGGTGGCCAACAGTACATGAAATGCTGGCTCTGCTGTTGTTGGCACAAGGGGAAGGTACTCAAGACTTAAGAAGACTGAACTGTTAGTGTGGACTCATCATTTCTGACTTGCTAATGGTTATCATGGGGATGCATGCATGCCATCTAAGCATTTAGGAAGCTGAGGCAGAACAGTCAGTCGTGAGCTCAAGGTCAATCTGGGTTAGATAGTGTGAGCACCACCTAATGGTAGCAGTGGCACATTGTTCAAGGTGGTGGGTATTTACATTTTTTGCCCTCTCTACTTGAGTGACCAGGTGACCAAACAAAGGCAGGGGGAGGAGAAGGGATAAAGGTCATAGCATTGTGATGAACTTGACCCCAGTCAATACCTTAGCTCTTATCGGGAAGATTGTGCATCCTGACAATAGGAAAAGGCAGGGGGAGGGACCTGCGACCTAGGGACTTAAGTCAGTACCTACCACGTTGTTCGTGAGCCTCTCTCCACTTGCACGTGGGAGGTCACCCTTTTTGCAAAAAGATAATTACAGCCTCCTACTCCATCATCTGTGCCTCCCATGTGCATCCTTTGTTTAGACAGGTAAATTCCTACGAGTCGGTTCTAACAATAGTGAGTTCAAGACCATACTGGATTTATGTAGCAAGACCTTTCCTAACAAAAAATGCATAAATATAGCTCAAATCCCTGAGTTTGCTCTCTGGCAATGCACATGCACACACATGTGCGTGTGTGTGCACACACACTCACACATATACAACACACATAGCTTGCCTACCCATGAAGCGTCCAGAGAACTGTCTTCTTTCAGGGCTGAAGGAATAGCTCAGTGGTTAAAGTGCTTGCCTAGAAAACACTAATTCAAGCACTCAGTACTCAAGTTCCATTCCCCAGCACCATATAAACTGGGCGTATAATCCCAGTGCTTGGGAGGCTGAGACAGGAGTACTGCCATGAGTCCAAGGCCAACCTGGGTCCCATAGTGAGTTAAGGACCAGCCTGGGCTATGGAGTGAGACCCAGTCTCAAAAAAAAAAAAAAACTTTCATCATGACTCTGAGAATAACTGTACAAGAGGAGCCCCAACTCTGTTGTGGCAGGCAAGAAATAAAATGGAGTCGGTAGAACTAACTCAGGGGGGTCACCAAGCAGATAGATTAAATCAGGTCACTGCACTGAGACAGGGTCCTGAAAAAAAAAAAAAACACAAAAATGTTCCTACCCTCTCCTATGGTAGAAACATGGTGCTTGATATAGGAATGGGCCAGCTGTCACTCATAAACAATCTTCCCATGTGTATTAGTTTGGGTTCTTTTCAAAAGACAGAATTTACAGATCTTAGCACAAGAGAGGCTGTTAGGAAGGCTTACAAGTCCAGTGATAGAGGTGGTCCAAGATGGCTGCCCTACCAAGCAGTAGATCTCCCATCTGGGACTGCAGAATAGCTGGTGAGGTGAGAATCTGCTGTAGATCTCAGGTGAAGATTGGCGACTGAAGGCAACAACAGACAGACAAGCACAAGTCGAGGCTGGAGCGAATCTGTGCTGACGATCTGTGGCATCCACAGACAATCGCGCAGGCTAGAGCTTCCCAGATGAAGAGCGGGAACAATTGTCTCTCTTCCTCCCTCTTACTCTGCCGGAGTTCTGGTTGCCCCTCCCACATCTGGGTGGGCACTCCTCTCTCATTGGCCAGCCCACAAATGACTCTCGCTCCAATCCCGACAAGTTTGTAAGCCCCAGTCTAGGGTGGTTGACAAATCCTAATAATAATGGAGGTGCGTGTCCTAATTCCATCAAGTTGACATAATCCCATCAACGGACACACCATGAGAACTGTGACTACAGTGTCTTGCTTGAAAACAATGTACTTTAAATTTTTTCTGTATAAAAAGCTAAAAAAATCAGTAATTTGGGCTTAACTACCTTAGGGTGCTGGGTCCCAGCATGCTGGTCTGATTCTACAATAAATACTTTTGCTGCTAAGCCCCGTTGGTGCCTGATCTATTTGTTTCCCCTACAACAACTGTGATTGCACTTCTTTGTAGGCTAAAAATTCTGGGAGAATTACTGCCACAGAATTGGGTGGGAGTAACTGGATCTCCAGCATGGGAGGTGAAAAGTGCCCATGGATACTACAAGGGACGGCAGAGTCAAAACAGCAATCAGGATAGTCTGACCCAGGGATACTCGTAGTTTGGTCTAACTAATCACAATCCTTCTAGAGATGAAGTACGTGGGAAGCCTAATGTAATCTAACTCAGTTTGTATACACAGAAAAGTCTTACATCATAAGAAGAAAAGCCTAACTCATCATAAAACAAAATCATGCTCCCTCGATCAGTTTCCTATCTTGAGCTGATTTCCAGACCCCAGAAATTTGTGAAAGAAAAGAAAACATAGGACCTCCAGAGAGATCCCCAGCATACTGGCAAAAGTTTATATAGTTGTTTAATGTTCTCCGAGCCTTCCCTTAAGGGATCATTAGCCTTTTATCAGGATAACTGTATACTAGGAAAAACAAAATAAATGACACCATTCCAGGCTGTAATATTTTATTATTAATTTCAAAGTTTTCTATTAAATGACCAGACAATAATAAAACAATTTCTTTCCAGACTGGTGATGTACTCATCGGCTGGCCTCACCCACGTGAAAGCCTGGCTCTAGTATCAGGACTGTTAGGGAAACAAAACGCAAAAATTTTACCCTTCTTTTTCTTGCTTTATTTTCCTTTCCTGCCTCCCTCCTTCAACAGTATGAAGCATGCTTGTTGCTTTATTTCTTCATTTCTTTCTCCCTCTCTCTCCTTTCCCTTCATTCCTCTTTTCCCCTTTCTTGCCTCCTTTCCATCCCGGTATCCAACACGGGTTTCGCCTTCCCTTCTGCCTTCCTCCTTGCTCTCCTCTTGTCTAGCGTTGTTTGCCTCTCCTCCTCCCGCTCCCTTACTTCTTGCTTTCCTCCTCGTCTCCCTCGTGCCTGCATTTCTTCCCTCCCTGAGGTCAAGCTTTCCTGTGCACTTCCTCTCTCCTCGCCCTTCCTTCCGTCCTTCTTTCCTTCCTTCCTTCCTTCCTTCCTTCCTTCCTTCCTTCCTTCTTTCTCTTTTATCTTTTTGGTTCAATTTTACCTTTTTGCAGATAATGAGGCCTATTGCTTTTTTGTTTCTGTTTGACCAGTGTCTGTTAAGGTGAGGAGGAGAGAGATGTGAGCAGAAGAAAACATCTCAGTCCCTACCATGTGCAGCACCGCAGAGACTTAGGTGGTTCCTCGTGCAAATCTGGATGTAGACTCGCCCTTCAGAGCTGTACCAACTTGGGACAAGGGTGCTGGATCTTTATGTTCCTTCACTGGCCACTTATTACGTGTGACCTGCACCTGGGGATGGTTGTGACACTGGGAATGGTGACTCTAGACAGAGGCAGTTCTTGGACAGAAACTCAGCAGAGAGTGCTTGGCTTCCAGATTTCCACAACCGGGAAAATGGGAGCTTTAAGTCTAATCAGCCCATCAAAATATCCACTAACTACATTAACATTTTTATCATTGAGCTTAACATATTTACAGTTATTGCCGTAATTATAGTTATTGTACTTTCATGATACAGTGGAACTTTTTCTCTATTTTTTTCTATTTATTGAATTCTTTGCCCCACCCTGCTTTTCTTGTTTTCTGTAAGAACTTGTATTGCAATGGTTTAGATGTCAGATTTTTGTATGGCAGTTGCCATTAGAATGCTTTTTTGTATTTATTGTAATTTTAAAAAAACTTATCATAGATACATTTTCTCTATATTCCTCACAATAATACAACTTTATTAGCATGTCTCTGTCTCCAGCCTATCTTTCTCTTACCCCCACCAGGAGCTTCACACTGAGCTACATCCCCAGCCCATTTTTATTTCAATCTTGGGTCTTGCTAAATTGCTAAATTGCCTAGGGTGGGCTCAGAGTAGTTTTCCTCCTGTGTCAGCCTCTCAGAGTGTGAGGAGCACAGACTTGAACCAACTAATCTTATCTTTAAATTTTTAACCCTACCTAAAATTTCAGTTTCAAGTTTTCTAGATATACTTTCTCTTTTACTCTTCTTTGATACTAACTCTGCCTTCCAATAAGTTTTCCCAAAGAACTTAATGATTCAGTAGAATTCCTGTAAGATTTGTTTCTCTTTTTACTTGAATTGGCTTCCTAGGAACATGTTTACTTTCTTGAGATAAGGTCTTGCTCTGTAGTGCAGGCTGGTCCTGAACTCACTCTATAGGCCAGGCTGCCCTGGAACATTTGGCAATTCTCCTGCCTCAGCCTCCCAAGTGCTGGGATTAGAGGTGTGCACCACCACACCCAACTTGGAGACCAATTTCACTGTTGTATGTTTAGTAACATTTAGAAAACTGTGTACTAGTTAGCATTTTGTTTTTATTGTAGTAAAATCTACATAGCATAGAATTTACCATGCTATTTTCAGATGTATGATTTAATGATTTTTAGCGTATTCAGCAAGTAATTACCAGTAATTACCAGTCTGTTTCCAGAGTGGTTTCATTATCACTAAAATATATGTCACTGAATTACAATTTATGCTCAACTACCTCAGCCCATGATAAATTCCTTTCTACTTTCGGTCTCTACTGATTTGCCAATCCATGAGATATATATCTCATGTAAGTGCACTCATACATTATTTGTTTTATGTATTTAGTTTACGTTATTACATGGTATAATGTTTTTCATGTTTATCCGTATTTTAGCATGTATCTAAATTTTATTGCTTTTTCTATTGACATTTTTAAGATTGTGGTAAAAATACCTATCTTGTACAATTTACCATCTTTATTATTTTCAAATATGTAATTTACTAGTGTTAAACAGTCACATTGTCATAAAACTACATGTCACACAATCTCTGTCTTGAGAAGTGAAATGGTGTGTGTGTGTGTGTGTGTGTGTGTGTGTGTGTGTGTGTGTGCAATTTTAAGGCAGGGTCTCATAAGGTTGCCCAGGTGGAACTTGAACTTTTCTTCATGTGCTGGGATTACAGGCATGCAACACCACACTCAGCTAAGTCATTTGTATATCCTGAATAATAATCTCTTTAATACATAAATGTATCACACTGCTTTCGAAACTTAACACAAATTCACAGTAATCAAAAAACGTGGTAAAGTGGTGCTGGTATAAAGTCAGACATGCAAACTAATAGAAAAGAGAGCTGCTTCTACCTTTTGGCTCATTCAAAAAATCTACTATGAACATGGTCTTTTCAGATCTGGTTTTTAATATTTTGGCAGAAATGTGACTGCTGGATTACACAGTGTAATGGACTGAAGGTTTATGTCATCCCTACCAAACTCACATGTTGAAGCCCTCTTCCCCCTCACGTGATGGTATGTGGAGGTGGAACATTTGGGATGTAACGAGGCATACATTAGGTCACGAGGAACTGACTCTCATGATGGTATTAGCACCACTGTAAGAAGAGCACATCCCTCTTCCCCCACCTCCACGCACCGTGAGCACGAACTAAGCAAAGGCCACATGAAGACATATGAGAAGATATCTACAAATTAACCCGATTTATTTTTTTCTTTTTTTTCTTTTTTGCCTGTGCTTTTACTGTCACGTTCAATAGTTGTCAATTCAATGTCATGAAACTTCCTAGAAGTTCCTTTTATTTTGCAGTACTGGAGACTGAATCTAGGACCTTTACACCAAGCCACATTCCCATTCATTGTTTGTTTGTTTGGTTGCTTTGGTTCGGTTCGGTTTGGTTTAACTTGGTTGTTGTTTTTGTGTTTTGTTTGCTTGCTTGCTTGCTTGGTTTTTAATCTTTATTTTCAGACACAGTCTTGCTACATTGCCAGGATGGGCTCAAACTTGTGATCCTCCTGCCCCAACCTCCCAGAGTTTGAGATCATAGACATGTAGAAGTTTTATAGTTTTGGTTCTAATGTTTAGGAATTTGTTTTTCTTTAATTTTGAGTTAATGCTAAAGTTGTAAGTATTCAACTTTAGTTTTTGCTTATATATATTCAGATTTCCCAGCACCATTTGTTGAAAAGACTTCCCCATTTACTACTTTATCTGCTGAATGACCTGACACCCTTGTTGAACATATATGTGCATGCTTATTTTGTTGGACATACATTTTCCCCTATATTTCCTTTAAGGTCTCATGAGTAGTTCAGGCTGTCCTCAAACTAACTCTGTACCCAGTCTGACCTCAAACTCACAATCTTGCCAACGCAGCCTCCTGAGTGCTGGGATTACAAGTGTGTACTATAGTGCCTGGCTTTGTAATAAGGTTCCCAGAGCCTTCCCACTAAAACTACAACTCTAGCCCTTACCCCTTTCTAGTTGATTGTGTTGGTTTTCTTGTTTTGATTTTCTTGTTTTGTTTTGACTTTTTAGTTGGTTAATTGGTTTTGAATTTGGTTTGGGCTTGGGTTTGGAGATAGAAAGAGAGTGGCATACTAAGGTACCCAGACTGGGCATGAACATGGAGAACCCCTACCTCACCCTTCAAAGTAGGTGGAAGGCTAGAGGAATGGCACAGCTGTTAAAGCACCTGCCTTGCAAGCACAAGGCCCTGAGTTTGATTCCTCAGCACCACATAAACTGGGCATGGTGGCACAGGCCTATAACCCAGCAATCAGAAGGCTGAGGCACACATAGTGTCCTGAGTCCAAGGCCAGCCTGGGCTACACCAGTGAGTCAGTACCAGTCTGGGCTACACAGCCAGACCTTGTCTCAAGAAAAAGAAAAAAAAAAAAAAAAGAAGAAGAAAGAAAGAAAAGAGTAGCTGAAATTATAGGCCTACAACAGCATCCCTACATATAATGAAATTTTTAATCAGGAAATCTGACACTTCTAATTTTGTTCCTCTTCTCAGAGAGAAAGAGAGAGACAGATGCTATTCAAATCTCCTGATATTCATGTTAAATTTAAAATGATATTTTCAATTTCTGTAAAAACAACACTGGGACTTTTCTAGAGATTGTAAGAAATCTGTAAGTCACTTTTGGTAGTATTGGCATTTTAATTTTCCAATCCAGCATATGCGATAGGTTGTCTTTCATTTACCTTGTGTCTTCTTTAATTTTGTTTGGCAATGTTTTACAGTTTTCACTGCATAAGTTTCTAGCTTACTTGGTTAAATTTATTTCTAAGAATTTGATTATTTCGATGCAATTTTAAATTGAATCATCTTCTTTTTCATTCAAATTGTTCATTGCTAACATGAAAATTAACTGATTTTTTCCTGTTTATCTTGTATCCTGCAACTTTGCTGAATTTATTATATCTAACAAAATGAGGTTGGGCAATCTTTGGAGTTCTCTACATATGAGATCATGTGGGCCATGCTCTGTAGTGCAGGCCTGTATTAGCTTGGGTTCCTTTCAAAGGACAGAATTTACAGATCTTAACACAAAAGGGTCTGTTAGGAAGGCTTACAAGTCTAATGATAGAGATAGTCCAAGATGGCTGCTCAGCCAAGCAGTAGATCTCCTGTCTGGGACTGCAGAATAGCTGGTGAGGTGAGAGTCTGCTGTAGATCTCAGGTGAAGATTGGCGACTGAAGATCAGCGACGACTGAAGGGCAGCAACAGACAGACAGGCACAAGTCGAGGCTGGAGCGAATCTGTGCTGACGATCTGCGGCGACCTGTGGAGTCCATAGACAATTGCGAAGGTGAGAGCTTTCCCAGAGGAAGAGCGGGGGCAATTGTCCCTCTTCCTCCCTTTTATACTGTCGGAGTTCCAGTTGGCCCTCCCACATCTGGGTGAGTGCTCTTCTCTCATTGGCCAGCCCACAAATGACTTACACTCTAATCCTGACAAATTCTTAAGCCCCAGTCTAGGGTGGTTGACAAATCCTAATAGTAATGAAGGCGTGGGTCCTAATTCCATCAAGTTGGCATAATCCCATCAACGGACACAAGGCACTCTGGGAGGCTGAGTCAGGTGGATAGCAGGTCCGGCCCAGTTTGGTCAGCTTTGTGACTTAGCGAGACTCTGTCTCCAAATCAGAATCAAAAAAAGGACAAGAGATATGGCAAAGCATGCAACCCCTTGGTTCTATTCCCAGCATACAAAAATAAGTTAAAATTTTAAATTAAAAAATAAAACCAATTGGTCTTAGGAAGGAAATAATTGTGCTTCCTTTTCAATTTTCTTATTTTTTATTTCTTTTCTTGTCATTGCTCTGACCTTCCTTTATCATGCTAAATAAAAACAGAAATGCAAACACTCTAATTCCTTTTCAGTTTGCATCATTATTAGTTTATAGAAATGTAGATGGGTTTTTTATGTTGATTTTTCTTTTTTTGTTTGTTTGTTTGTTTGCTTGTTTATTTGAGGCAAGATCTCACCCTATAGTCCAGACTGGTCCTAAATTTCCTATATAGTCCAAGCTGGTCTTGAACTCACAGCAATCCTGCCTCGGCCTTCTGAGTGCTGGGATTACAATTGTGTGCCACCACATTCAACTAACTTTTTTGTGGCTGGGACTGTTGAGGGGTTATGTCAACTTAAAGCAATTAGGAAACACCCTGGGTAGAGCTTATAGGTGTGAGTGTGGGAGGTCCAACTGGCAGCTTCAATTAAATAAAAACAAGAAAAATCCTGGGAAAGTGTTTGCACTTGAGACTGTCTACCGACATCAACTTGCTACACATCACTGATCTTCATCACAGATTCACTTCAATCTCTGGTCTCTGCCAGTGTTCTTTAAACAACCAAGATCCACAGCAGACACACACTGGCTGTCCTGCATTCCTGGATGAGTGCTCTACACTAAATCTGAAGAGCCACTGGACCATCCAGTTCTCACATGTGCAGGTCACCATCTTGGACTGTCTTTCTCCTCAGGCATGTAAGCCCTCCAAATAAATCCCCTTTATAATCTCTATCAATTCAATTCTGCCTCTCCTAGAACACTAACTAATACAGTGGTATCAAGAATTTGAACTCAAGGCCTGTGCATGCTAGGCAAGCACTTTAACCACTGACCTACATCCTCAGCCTTGTATGTCGATTCTGCACTATATTAATTTGCTGATATTGCCTGTAGCCTTTGGTCTGTTTTGAGGGAAAATTGGTAGCCTTACATTACTGAATATGTTGCTAACTGTAGATTTTTCTTATTTGCCTTTTATTATGTTGTGGTAGTTTCTTCTATTCCTTTTATATTGAGATTTTTTTTTAACAAGACAGGACATTGAATTTTGTCAAATACTTTCAGTATCTGTTGAGATTATCATGTGGTCCTTTTTTTTTGGTTGACATTAGTCTGACTTGATTGTGATACACTATCCTTTCATTATGTTATTGAACTCTCTATTGTAGGATTTTGTTGAGGATTTTTGTATCAATATTCACTAAATATATTCACATACTTTTAATTTTTCTACTGTTTTTAATATCAGAGTAATGGTAGCTTCATAGGAAAAATTTGGAAGCATCCTCTCTTCAGTCCTTTGATATAGTTTATGGAGTATTTTTGTCAATTCTCCTATAAATATTTGGCAGAACTCATCAGTGAAGCCCTGTGGGTCTTTTTAGATTTTTGATTACTGACTCAAATCTTATCAATAATAGCTCTATTAGGATTTTTCTCTTTCCATGATGTATTCTTGGTCTACTGGGGACTGAAAGAGACAAAATCAAAATGGAGTTAGTTCTGCTTACCACCTCCTTCCGCTTACCCCTCCCCTCTCCCTGAGCTCATGAGAAAATCAACTTTTGGCCCTAACCCTGCACCTGTGCCAGGAACAACCACAATATGTTTCTGTGTGTCCAGAAGTCTCCATGGTCGATAGATAGTATGTTAGATAGACGCATAAACTTCCTGTTGTAAAAACTATGTATCCCCCATTTCTTTTTTGTTCTGTCAACACCCCCCCCCCTTCCTGTTCTGTGAAAAATCCTTCTTATAAAAAACCTTGACCCAAGTTGTTTGGGGCCCGTGTCCTTTGGTGGTTGGGTCCCAGCATGCTGGTCTGTCTGGACAATAAACTCTTGTTCACCCCTGCCTGTGAGTTAATCTGCGCTACAACAGACAATTTATCTATTTGTCATAGATTATCCATTTTGCTGGTGGTTAGTTGCTCATAAATATGCTCTATATTTTTTTCTGAAAAATCTTTCTTTTTATTAAATAACAAAGCAGAACTGCAACAAATCTTTCCCCCCACTATTTTTATTAATATACATATGCAATACATAATGTTTACCATGAACTTGAGTATTTCATGCACGTATATATCATATCAACTTTACAATCCTTTCCCATTTTGACCCTCCTACACTTTCCTCATTCCTTCCCCCCAACTCTGGCTATCACATCATGTGGTTCTATAGAATGTCTGTGTTCTGGGTTTCCCAAGTCAGAGCGACTGCACAGTACTTAACATGCTTAATTTTCCACATCTAAATCATTTCACTCAAGTCACCATTCTTTAGCTCAGCTTCCTATTCCTCAAATGGGCTGCGTGGTCAAATCTTGATGCCTCTTCTCTGAGTCCAGCTGATCCCTTCACTGAGATATTTGCCGAAAGTTATTTTTTCTATATTTTGCTATATCTTTGTTGATATTCGTAAACCTGGCCTTACCCACCAGTCCACATTAGAAAATAACTACAAGCATGTAATTCAGAAGACTAGTTCATATGAGAAAGAAGAAGAAAAGTTAAATTTCAAATGCCTTAGCTGGATACTGGAAGGTACATGTTTGTACATTCACAGGGTTATCTTTACATCAATCTGTTTTCCTAGGATAAATTTTCATCAGTGACCTAATAAGTGAATTTCCATAATAAACGAATTCAAACCTTGATCACATTGCTACATTAAATGAACTTAAACCTGTATCACATAAGTATACTTAAAGTACAGATATGAAAACAAATTTAGTTACTTCAGAATTTTTAAACTTTCATAACTTATTTACTCACATTTCACTGATTACTAACATTCTGTTAGATTTGGTTTATAACTTTATCTGCCTATCCATCCATATATTCATGCATATGTATTTTTAAAAGATTTTATGTCAATTCCCCATGTTGCATGTAATTATTCTATTTTGCACACTACTATACTATTACTAATAATAATGACATGGGGAGATTTCACAGATTTTACAGAACAGCTGGTACTGTTTTAGAAGTATATCAATCAAATGATTTACATACCAATCTATTTTTATTACGTTTTCTCTTTAGATGTTACCTTTCCTCCAAGTTATTTTGGTGCTGCTTATCTTTCTGCCTCTCTCAAAGAGGATAAACTCACATTCAGCATAAAAAATGCAACAAAATCTTAACATTTATGTTAAGTCACAAAAGGAATGAAAAATATTTGCAGTGTGACTACTATATGTTCATACAGCTAAAGTAATTCATCAGAACTTATAATAATACATAAGATTATTCCATGATAAAAGCAGCTCGAATATAGCTGAGCATTCTGAGGCATACTTGTAATCCCAGTATCAGGAGGATGGGGCAGAAGACTTGAGTGTTTAAGGTCACCCTGACCTACACAGAGACCCTCTCTTTAAAAAATTGAAAAGTAGCCCAGATCTAATAATCACAAGCAACTTTAGTGGATCTCTTTTCTCACTATAGCATTTAATATTACTTTTGATATTGATTCCCTTCCTAAATGGGATCTACAAACTAAAATTTCAAAAATAGTTGAACAACAAGACTCAGCTAAGCACAGTGGCACATACCTACAATGCCAGCTACTCAAGAGGTAGAGGCAGGAGCATCACAAATTCAAGCCCAGCCTGGGCAATTTAGCAAGACCTTCTTTTAAAACTAAAACTGTACAAACCAAGTATGTGACTTTACAGAAAATTCTAGGAGAATAATTGAAGTAAAATAATAAGATTATGAATTGCTACACACTTAAAACTCTACCATTTATCCATGATTTTAATACTAACATTCTCAATTAATTTTGCAAAGGCTGATCTGGGTACTACAAATAAACCTTGAGACTAGTTCTGCAGCCCAGGCTGGTCCCGAACTCAATATGGAGCCCAGGCTGGCCTTGGATTCATGCCAATCAGCCTGTCTCAACTTCCTGATTCCTGGGATCACAGGTGTGCACCACCATGCCTGGCTTATGTAGTTTTGGGCAATTGAACTCACTTACGTAATGCTTGACATAATGTTTGCCAGGCAATCGCCATAACCTCTGAGCCCTTCCTCCAGCCCCTGTAGCTGGTATCTTTAGCATGTGGCTTACATAGGCTAATCAAACTTCATCTACTAGTGCATGCGTGTGTGCGTGTGTGTGTGTATCTCAAATGATATGAACTATAATAAAAGGACATTCAGACAAGACAGGCTGCATATGCAAAGGTAATGCCTGAAGATTATAAGGAAACCAGAAAATATCTATCACTTAGTGGCACCCTCGCTGTGCGTATCATGGCACAATGTGTTGCCCACGTGCTTGTGGTGATGCTGGTATAAACAAAGCTGCAATATTCCCAGTCATATAAAATCATGGCACATACAATTGTGTACAGTACATAATACTTGACAAGGATAATAATGGTACAGGATTTTTTTATTTACTATGATATGCTTTTTATCAAATTATTTTAGAATGTAATTTTCTGATTATTAAAATTAAAAAGAGGGTTTGCTTGCCAGGCAAGGTGGTGCATGCCTGTAATGCCAGCACTATGGGAGGCTAAGACAGGAGAACCCCTCAGGTCAAGCCCAGCCTGGGTAGCTTCATGAGTCTCTTTCAAATGAGGGGTGAGGCTGGGGATGAAGTTCATTGGGAAGGGCTTGGATTCAACCCCCAGGTCCAAAACAAAGACATTCTACTCCATTATGAATCTACAGTCCTGTGCTATCCTAGTAAATTCCCCAAATGTGTTTTTGTCTATTGTATATGGATTAGTCTAGCTTTATAAGGATTTTAGGTTTTTGTTTTTTAATTGCTCTGGAACTTAAAATTGTGGACCAAAATTACAGTACAAGTTTTTGCATTTGTCCATGTATTTAACTTTACCAAAAAACTTTGTATTTTTGTGTCTTCAAATTACTATCTAATGTCTTCATTTTTCTCCTCTTATTTAAGTTCACTTTTTTTTCAACTAGTCCAATTATATGAGCTCCCTAGAATAGGCAGGATCAGAATTGAAATTGGAGTAGAAGTTACCAGGAGCTCTGAGAAGAAGGAAACAGGGAGTTATTTCTTAATGGTCACAGGGCTTCTGTTTGATATGGTAAACTGATTGAAAATGAATGATGCTGATGGTTGCACAACAATGCGTTCATATCAGTGCCACTCAACTGTACACTTTAAAATAGAGTAAAAAAATTTACATTGAATATATTTTCCTACAGTTGTTAAATGGGAAAAAATCTTTCCTGTCTCAAATTGGTAAAAACATAATTCTTATGCAAATAGTACTAAGTTCATGTTAAAAGTTCATTTGGTCATTAATGAGAAAAACCAGCAGAATGACTATATTCATTCAATTAGGATGTTAGAAATATCAGTCTAGGTAAGTGACAAGGGAACACAATAGTGACTAGTATTTTAAATGTAACATAGGTCAATAGGGTCTATAGGGTAATAGAATCATAATGTTTGGGGTTATATTCTTTACTGACTAGGAGAAAATATTATATTTTGTTCATTCACTTAAATGCATAGTAACATACCACATATTGGGTGGCCTTAACCACAGAAATTTATTTTCTCATAACTCTGGAGACTGCAAGACTGCAGATCAAGGAAGATGCTATCAGAGATGGTGGCAAGTGAGACCACCTTTTCTGGCTTACAGTTTTTTCTGTCCTCACATGGCCCCTTTCCTGCATGTAAGTGTAGAGAAGACACTCTCAGGTCCCTTCCTCTTCTTATAAGGGCATTAGTGGCATCACATGAAGGTTCCACCCGTGGTGTGGTATCTTAGCGATGTTTTGATTTGCATTTCTCTAATGGATAGAAACATTGAACATCTTTTCATGTATTTATTGGCCATTTGAACTTCTTCATTTGAGAACTGCCTCTTCATTTCTTTTGCCCATTTCTCAATTGGATCTTTGATTCTAAGAGGCTTACTTTTCTTCAGTTCCCTGTAGATTCTGGTTATAAGCCTCCTATCTGCAGTATTAGTGGTGAATATTTTTTCCCATTCTGTAGGTTCTCTTTTTACATTGTTGATAATTTCCTTTGCCATGAGGAAACTTTAATTTGGCATTACCCCATTTGTTATTTCTGGGGGCTATTTCTCTTATTTAGAAAGCCCTTGTCTACATCTATGTCTTTTAGATATCTGCCAAATTTATCTACCAGGTGGTTCAGTGTTTCAGTTTTAATATCAAGATCTTTGATCCACATTAATTTTGGTGCATGGTGACAGGCATGTGTCTATACTAGTCTTTCTGCATATGGTTGTCCAATTTTCCCAGCACCATTTGTTGGAGGGGCTATTCTTTCTCCAGCATATGCTTTTGGCTTCTTTATCATAGATTAGGTAGCGAGAGCATTTGAGCCCGTCTCTGCATTCTCGCTTCTTTTTCATTGGTCAACCTCTATGTTTTGTGATGGTACCATATAGTTTTTATAACATTGCTTTGTAGTATAACTTGATGTCTGGAATTGTAATGCCTCCTGCCTTAGTCTTGTCACTCAAAATTGCTTTGGGTATTCTAAGTCTCTTTTGGTTCCATATGAATTTAAGGATTATTTTTCAAATTCTCTGAAAAAGATTGTTGACTATTTTGATAGGAATTGCATTGGACCTGTATATCAGGTTTGGCAGTATAGTCATTTTGACTATATTGATTCTGCTTATAAATGAACAGGGGATATCTTTCTATTTAACTTCTTTCTTCAGTGTAATGTAGTTTTCTTTATATAGGTCCTTCACTTCCTTGGTTAGATGTACTCCTAGGTATTTTTTGCTGGGCTATTAGAAATAAGATTATTCTTCTGAGCTTTTTCTCAGTGAGTTCATTGTTGGTGTAGAGGAAAGCTATTGATTTTTTAGTATTGATTTTGTTGCCTGAAATTTGGCTGAATTTGTTTATTATTTCCAAGAGTTTCATAGTGGAATTTTTGAGGTCTTCTATGTAGATAATCATATCATCTGCAAATAAGGATAGCTTGACTTCCTCCTTTCCAATGCACATTCCCTTTATTTCACTTTCTTACCTGATTGTTATAGCAAGTGTTTATAAGATTATGTTGAATTAGAGTGGTGAGAGTGGACAGTCTTATAGTGTTCCTGATTTGAGAGAAAATGCTTTCACTTTTTCCCCATTTACCATGATATCTGTGGTAGATTTGGCATATATGGTTTCTATCAGTTTGAGTTAAGGCCCTTCTATACTTATTTTTCTCAGATTTTTTTATCATGTAAAGGTGCTAGATTTTATCAAAGGCTTCTTGTGCACCAATTGAGATGATCATGTGGTTTTTTGTTTTTGCTTTTGTTGATGTGATGTATTACATTGATTGATTTATGTGTGTTTAACCAATCTTCATCCCAGGAATGAAGCCCACTTGATCCTGGTGTATGATCTTTCTGATTACTTACTGGATTCTATTTGCCAGAATCTTTTAAACAATTTTTTGCATCTATATTCATTAAGGATATTGGTCTATAATTTTCCTTCCTTGTTAAGTCTTTCTCTGGTTTTGGGACCAAAGTGATGCTAACCTCCAGAAATGAGTTTGATAGTATTTCTTCTTTTTCAACTTCATGAAACAGTTTGAGAAGAACTGGAGTTAATTCTTCTCTCACATTCTAAAAAAAAAATTTGGCTCTGAACTCATCTGGTCCTGTATTACTACCAACTATTAAGTAGTCTTCCCCCATATCTGAATATAATTAAGCCTCTAGATATAAGTAGTAATATGCAGGAAATTCAGAATGTGGATAGGGCTGAAATCACTGCCTTCAAATTATTAGAAGAATTGGAACAAGTTTCACACATTATGTAGGTTCTATTGGAAAAAGCAAAAGAAGAGGAGGTGGGGAGTATAGGTCACTGATTAGAGCACAGATTTGATCCCCCAACACCACATAATAACTTGGTATGGTGACACTAGCCAATAATCTCAGCACTTGGGATGCTAAGACAGAAGAATTGCTGTGAGTTCTTGGCCAGCCTGGAGTACATAATGAGTTCAGAACCAGCCTGAACTACAAAGCACAACCTTGTCTGAAAAAAAAGGAAAAGAAAAAATAAAAAATGATGATATACAACCTATAACAGCCTACAGATTTAATCTATAGATTTCTATAGATTAAAAGACTTCAATATATTTTTAAATATATATAAAATAGTGATCAAAGCTCAATTCATATAGACATTACTGTGATCAAAATATTTTAGGCCGTTAGATTTCTGACATCTGTAATGAAGAGAAAAATAATTCAAACTGAAGCTAGTTTTTGATAACTGCAATTGGACAGTAAACAAACCTTGAGTTCATGTCCTGAGCTAGAGTTTGAGACACCCAAAAAGGATACTGCTTAAATGATTGCTGATATGGAGATTTTCATTAAACTACAATTAACAATTTGGACGGCAGTATTTGTCTCTTTGTTGTAAATGCTTCTAGCTGCGTTGCTTAATTATAATTTGTAGGATTTCAATGACTTCTCCATAGAAAAACCTGAAACTTAAATTGCAGATTTAAAAGGTACTATACAACAATGTGTCTGTAAATAACTTTACTCAGCACCTTCCTGTCACTTAAAATAGTATGTGATGCAACTTGACTGAGCACTTTGGGAATTATTAACAAGCTGTAGTTTTCGCTTAGTATTGAACTAAATCTTCAGTTCTGTCCTAGACATTTTACAGTATAGTAGCCAAATTCATCTCATGTCCTTTCATTAATGGGCAAGTTCAAAGCCAGCCTGAAGTACTCAGTGAGAACTTGCTTTTAAAAATAATTATATACCATTAAATTACTTGAGCATCTTGAGATAATTATCTGTCTTAGCTATGTCCAACTCCCACAGCCTCACCTGCCACTTCATCAAATGGAGTAAATGTATACAAACTGAAAAAAAATGAAGATAAAAGACAAAATTTTAAGCAGCTACTGACCCAGGCCAGGGGGCATACTTCTGAATCTTAGTGACATAGGGAATTAAGGTAGGAAGATCACTAGCTTGAAGCCAGACTAAGAAACTTAATGAGACACTGTCTGAAATTTTTTAAAAGGGTGGGTGTATAACTCAGTGGTAGAATACTTGCCTAGCATGTGCAAGGAGGCCTGGGGTGGAATACCCCAGTACTGGAAGAAAAAAGAAGCTGATACTAAAATAAAACAAACAAACATAGCCTGGTCTTGGAAATTGTTAGAAATACCGAACCACTATCAGGGCCACTGAGTATTTCTCAATGATAGTACTTTTAAACCCAGTCTTTTTATTTTATACATGTGGTCTAACTACCATATATTCCCATTAATGTGTGATAGAAGAAATTTTTTTCCTCAAAAAACTGAAAATAGAAATGCCACTTGATCCCCCCCCCATTCCTCTTTTGAGGATCTTTCAAAAAATTTCTATGATTTCCATCAAATCAGAGTAATAATTACATCCCTAGTTATTAACAGCACAAATCATAATAGTTACATTTTGAAGCAGCCTATATTTCCATCAAGAGATGAATGAATTTTTAAAATGTGGTACTATGCTGCCATAAAGGTAAAGGTGTAACTTGTGGAAAAATGGATATACCTTCAAACCATCATGCTTAGCAGAATAAATCAGACACAGAAGGGTAAATATTTTACAGTTTCTCTAATATGGGAAACTCAAGCACAAATAAGTAAAAGAGCAAAACAAAGAAATAATGGTAGAAAACAGGAAGATATCAATAGATTTTTGTGGAAGGGGAAGAGGATCAGGGAAAAGGAAAGGATGGCTGAATGTGAAAGGGGAATTAAAAATGAGCCAGATGTGGGATATGTGTGCACTGGTCCCCTGATATGGGTGTAATTATTACGTATCACAAATAGAGACTACTACAAAGAATTAAAATAAAATGGAATAAATTACTGTATGAAAAAAATTAATTTTAAAATTGAAAACTTGTGTGCAAACTGGAGTAAAAAGTCAAGCCACAGTATAGAATATACTGGGCCCGCCTGGGCCCCTCATACTCAAAGTGGGGGCTCCTCCCTCGCTTCCTGCACACAAGTCAATAACTCCAACTAAAAGCTGTGCCCTGGCCACTCTTATGCCCCTACTCTCAACAGATTGACACAATTCTTCCCCTTTAATCCACTCCTCCTCTGAACAGCATATACCTCCAAACACATGAGGCTTTGGAGAGGCACTCCAGATCCAAACCATAGCACCTAAACAAATTAATATAAAGAATATGAGGTGTGATAAAACTACAATGTTTAGAATTTTTAAATTATAATAGTGAAAGACACATTGCCATTTACTCCCCTCAAAATATTCTCCCTCACTTAGAACATGACTATCCTATAATTCTTGCCACTTAATAAAGCAGTCCTGGAAATCCTCTTCCATTAGGGTTTTTAGTTGTGCTTTTGTGGCTGTTTCCATGTCCTGGATCAATTCAAAATGTTTATATTAAATGGTTAGTTTGACTTTGGAGGACAGCAGAGTCAGTGTCAAGTACAGTGAATAAGGTGCATGAGGACAAACACTACTATTTTTGAGAGCTTGCCTTTCTGTTGGCTGTTACTCAGCAGAACCACTTACCATATTTTCTTTATCATGCTGCCTAAAGACACTCACACAATACCACTTCCAGAACTGCTTCAGAATGTGGCAAGAAAAAGAGCATAAGTGTGCTTGAGGCAAGGGGGAGATTTTTGAGGGTATTAGTGGCAACATGCATCTTATTGTAATAATTTTTTAATTTAAGTATTCACTGTATATTTTGATCACCCTTTGTTAAAAAAAGGGACTCTTAAAACAAACAAACAAAAACAAAAACAAAAACAAAAAATCCAAGCAGGGAAGTTAAAGACTGGACAAAGGAGACTTCAGGCAAGATGGCAGCCAAGTAAGAAAACCATGTAATGTTTCCTGTGAACTCATTTAAAAAGTTGATACTATAGTTTTAAAATGTTGTTGAACATTGCTAGAAGAGGGAGGAGTGCTCCAACAGTTGATAAGAGGCCACAGGAAGGCCAGAAACACTGAAGACATGTTGGAAGCAGAGAAAAACTACAGCCCATGAAGCCACTCCAGGCCAACTGAGAACATCAGTGAGCCACTGGCATCTGCAGAGGGAGGAAAGCCCAGATCCTGGAACCTCAGACAGAGGTAAACACGGATCTGAGAGAAGGGAGTAATTTGACAGCTGCTGGTAGCCCCAGCCTCCAGAAACAAGCCTGCAGAAAGTACAAACTGCAAACACATTGGGAGTTTCCTCTAGAAAAAGCCTCCTAGAGCCTAGTCCAGCTTCAGAGAAGCAGTACTCAGCAGTCATAACAGAAAGTGATATAGGCAGGAGCCATTTTTTTAAAAAAGGCTGAGCCTGAACTGTTCAGAGAAAAAAAAAAAAAAGGCTCAGATGGGCGTACCTGGGTTTTGGGGGACACTGTTAAATAGTGCCTAGGAAGAAATTGGCACAAGTGACAGTTGAGAGAAGAGAAAGGCCACTGACTTCCTGAACAGCTAGAGTGGTAGTGGAAGCATTTCAGAGGTACAGAGCCCAGGCCTCAGAGGCAGAAAGCCAGGACAGGATGAGACCTTTGCTGAGGGGGCTGGAAGTGATCAAGACACCTGAGGGCCTTCAGACTGCCTGCTCCTAGCACAGAACTCAAAGGATTTTTTGGCTCCCCCAATACACCCTCATAGCCATTCAAAGAAACCTCTCAGCCTAGGCCTTTGAAGTGAAGTCCCTCAACAACAGAAACATGAGAAGAAGACAAGGCAACAGGACACCACAGAGATGCCTGAGACCCCAGAAACCAATGTCATGGGCCCTGAAACAGTGGAACTCATAGGGAAGGAAGTCGAAAAGCAAAGAGATCAGTTAGTTTCTGCGAATAGCCACTTTGAACAAGATGCTCTTAAGAAATGCAAGCATTGATCAGTGGGCTTAAAGAGAAACTTACTAAACGAATAGTGGTCCTAATGGATACTAAGCTTACTGAGCATATATAGCCATGAATAAAAAGTTGGCTGAGATAAATAAGGAAATGAATATAAAGAAAGATTTTGATAGAGAAGTGGAAATTTTTTAAAATCTAGCTGAAATGCATGATATAAATAAATTCATTGAAAGTAGGGGAAGTCAGCTCAAATACTGAGAGCACAGAATTACAGACCTTGAAAACAAGACTGAGGAAATAAATGCTATAATTAGGTACAACTCCAAAATTAGAAATAAGCAAAATAGCCAGAGGCAACAGGTGTTGGATGACTCAAATAGAACCAACCTCAGAATTAATTATAAGGGTGAGAGAAAGGAGAGAAGACACACAAAAAGACTATTCGCTGAATCATGCAAGAAATTTTTCCTGAAGCTAGAAACAAATTAATATTCAGGCACATAAAGCTTATAAAACATCTAATAACTTCAACCAGCAAAGAAACTCACTACAACATATCATAAACAGATCCTCAGAAATACAACATAAAGAGAATATTAAAAGCAGTAAGAGAAAAACAGATGTTCTTTTACCAAGGAAATCTATTTGAATTACTGCAGATTTCTCAATGCAAATTTTAAAGGCCAGGAGAGCCTGGAGCAAAATCTTTCAAGCTCTAAAAAACAGCAAATGTGAACACAGGTTGGTATATACAGCAAAATTATCCCAGAAAATTGAAGGGGAAGTAAAAATTTTTCATGACCAAGAATCACTAAAGAAATATGCAACCACTAACCCAGCATTGCAGAAAACACTTAATGGAATCTTAGAGAGAGATAATGAGACAAGCAGCAGCAAAGAACATAGAGGAAAGGAAACATTTAAAGAGAAAGTGTAACAAAAAGGAAAAGCAGTGCTGCTTTTAGCAGTACATATACTAAATATTGGAACAATACAGAGAAGATTAACATGGTCCTTGCATGAGGATGACACACAAATTCATAAAGCATTCCATATTTTTGTTTATAGCAGCACAATTTAGTCCCTCGGATAAAATACACAAAAATAATTACATAAAAAGGCCCCTACATGAATGACAGGGTAGAAAGAGGGGCAATGGTCAGCTAGGAGAGGGGTGAATCTCTGAAAATTGGGTGGGCATAGACGTTCACTGACTCCCCAAACCCCGTGTCTACAATGTGTTATAGAATTTGGAATTCAAGTATTTACAAAAGAAAAAGAAAAGAAAAAGCAAAGAACCAATAGTAAAAGAACAGGATAATGGGAGGATTCAGTAAAAAATTCTCACAATATTTATTCTCAATACTAATGGTCTTAACTCACCAATCAAAAAATATAGACTGTCAGAGTGGATCAAAAACCAAACCTATGTGCACAAAATACTCAAGTTCAATGTAAACATTATACACTGGATATATATACATATCAATAAAATGGGGGAAAATCCCAACCATTTGTTGTCTGCAAGAGACACAAGACACACTTCACCCACAAAGAAGCATACAGATTGAAGGTGAAAGGCTAGAAGCTATTATGACATGTTACTGGAGCCTAGAAACAAGCAGGAGTAGCTAGCTATACTATTCTCAGGCACCACAGACTTCCAACCAAAACACATCAGAAGAAACAAAGATGGTCTATATGTACTGGTAAAGGGAATAATCCAACAGGAAGAGCTTACAGTTATAAACATCTATGCACACAATGTATGTGCACTCAGTTACATGCAACAGAAACTATTGGACATGAAGGTCCAAATAGGTCCCAGTACAGTCATACTAGGGGACTTTAATATCCTCCTCTCACAAGAACATACAAAGAACTGAAAAAAATTAAGCCCTCTAAATTATAGGACCCAACCAAAAAAAAATAGGAATTTGAAATGAATAAACAGTACTCAGAAGAAGTCTAAATAGCCAACAAATACATTAAAAAGTTTGACTTCTTTAGCCATCAGGAAAATGCAAATTAAAACAACCCAGAGTTTCCATTTAACACCAGTAAGTATGGCTAATATTAAGAACTCAAAAGAGCAACAAATGCTGGTGAGGCTGTGGGGACAAAGGATCCCTCCTACATTACTGGTGGGACTGTAAAGTGGTACAACCACTATGGAAAGCAGCATGAAGGTTCCTCAGAAAACTGAAAATCGGCATCCTATTTGGTCCAGCTATGCCTCTTCTGGGTATCTTCTCAAAAGAGTTAGTCATCATACTAGTATGATCTATGCATACCCACATGTATAGCATGCTGCTTGACATTACTCTCACCACTCCTATTCAACATAGTGCTTGAAATTCCAGCCATAGCAATCAATAAATGGAATGAAATAAAGATAATATGCATAGGAAAGAAGAAGACAAACTATCTTTATTTGCAGATGACATGATCCTTTACTTAGAAGACCTCAAAAACTCTACCAAAAGATCCTGCAATCTAATTTTTAAAATTCAGCCAAGTTGCAGGATATAAAATCAAAACACAAAAATTGATAGTATTTCTATACATCAACAATGAAAATACACAGAATAATCCTATTCACAGTAGCCTCAAAGAAAATTAAATACCTAGGAATAAACCTAACAAAGGAAATTAAAAGTATAATATTCTGAAATAGGAAATTGAAGAGAGCATTAAAAAATAGATAGACATCCCCAGTTCCTAGATAGGCAGAATCAAAATTGTCAAAATGGCCATACTACCAAAAGTGACATATAGATTCAATGCAATCCTAACGAAAATATCAACAGCATTTTCACAGAACTAGAAAAAAATCCTAAAATTTACATGGAACCAGAAGAGACCCAGCAAAGCCAAAATAATTCCAAGTGGCAAAACAGAAGAAGGAACCACCACAATACAAGACAGCAAATTATATCATAAAGCAGCAGTCTACAGTTTCAGAAGGTTGCAGTTCATTTATGGGCAGCTGGCACCATGGAAGCACATGGGTGAGGGTGGAGGTGAGGCAGCTCCTCATGACACTGCAAATAAGCAACCAAGCCAGTTCCAAAAGGAAGGCAGGAAGCAACATATGTTCATCCAGTTCCTATCCCAGTGATCTGCCCCTTTTGGGTCCAGCCTCAGTGTGTAGTCTTTGAGGTTTTCTAAACCTTTCCTTCCCTAAATTTGTGAATGTTAGGTATTGAGTCACAGCAATGAAAAAGTAACTAAGACAAGATAGGGTCTTGCTAAAGAGAATTTGAAGTTTGAAGTAGGTAGGTTTGGGCCTACTTGGCACTTCATGTCTGATATTTTCTATTGTAGATAACTAGGCACACATACATAGAGTGCACAGATGTTTATAATGATGAGCTAGTTTGTCTTATCTATGAGGTTTATGAGGTAGGTTGTCTTATCTATGAAGACATTCCTTCACATCTTGAATTTCCCTGTTTACCTTTGTGTCTTCTATATGCTCAGTGTTCATTAGAACCATTATTTGTTTAGTAAGCTCCTCTTCAAGCCTGCTGACTAATAGTTGCATTCCTTTATCAATGTCTTATTTGAACTGTTTGTAGAAAACTCATGTATTTGCTTTTTGACTCTCTTTCCTATGAGTTCCACTATTTCAGTGCCCATGACTTCACTTTCTAGGGTCTCAGGTGTTTCTATGTGTGTCCTTCTGTCTCATGGGCCTCCTCAGGATAGTTGCTCACTTCATTCAGTCAGCATTGCAAATTTCCACTCAAGCTAAGACAGAGTCTCATATAATACAAGCTACTCAGGCAGAAACATCCATGCTATTTGGCAAGTGCAAATGGTAAGAATCATGTCAGAGATTCTACCTAACAGATGGTTCGTAAGTATTTGAGAAACAAGTGACAGACAGAATGCCTAAAGCATCCAATTCAGTTTCTGGAGAAGGGCACAGAGTCCTTTTGAGGTTCATTAACCAAGTTTCAAAGTTGTTAAGAGCCCTTAAAGACTAACTGGTCCAACTTACCCTCATCTACACACCAAGGCTGGCAGATGGAAACCTGTTTCTGAAGAGTGTAAGTTATCTCCCAAGGTACTCCTAAGTGCATACGTGAGTCACTACTGAGTTCCTATTAGGTTTTTAAGACATTAAGCCATGTTGGGAGAGGTTTCAAATGGGTGACAAGGGTTCAGCCATACTTTCCTGGCTCCCTGATAAGACCAGGCATTGTGATTCCTTGCAGAGATTGTGCCAACGTGTTGAAATTGGGAAATGCCCGGAGAAGAGCTTTCAAGAATGTGTTGTTGACTTGTGAGGCAGGAAGTGAGGGAAGGGCACCCAGCCCAAGTGTGAGTAGCCCAAGTAGCAGCTTGTACTGAATAAAGGAAGAAACACTGTTACAGCTTTCTCTGGTCTGGACTCACTTTATTTTCTGTCTGCCATGTGCTTATACTGTTGTAAGCTGCCCATGAATGGACCGTGTAAAACCTTCTGAAACTGGAAGCTAAATACATCTTACCTCCCTTAAATTGTGGATGTCAGGTATTCTGTCCCAGCAACTGATAAGCAACTAAGATACTACTGAGACAGCAATTTTCAAATTGAAGATGGCAATTGACTCAACAGAAGAACACTAAGGATAAAGTATTCTGATCATGAATTAGATGATGACTAAAGTAAATTGAGAACTATCATCTGTCAGTGCAGTGACCCACTCCTGCAACACCACCTACCCCGAAAGCAGAAAGACTGCAAATTCAAGCCTGGGCAACTTGCTTTTTGTCTCAAATTTAAAAGGGGGAAGGGTGCTGAAGATGTACCTCAGTGATAGGCCAGTTGATTAGCATGTGCTAGCTCATGTACTTAGTCCACAAAAAAACAGGAAGACAATCACCTAGGGTTGGCTTGTCAGGCAAGTGCTCTACTACTGTGTATATTTCTCAGCCCTTATTTATTTTTGTAATTTTGAAGCACAGCTTCCCTAAATTTCCAAGAATGGCCTCGAGCTTGCTGAGATTTTTTTTTTGTTTTTCAATCACATAGTCTGTATTTCCAGATCATTTCTAAAACCAACTTGGAGCCAACCCAGCATAATTAGCTGTAGTAACATTAACAACCTCCAGGACGAGGTGCGGGCAGCTTCACGTTCATCTTAATGTGGAGTCTAGGAGAGAGGACTATGATGACTACGACGTCCGCCGAAGACGTACGTGTAGACGAGGAACAAAAGACAAGTTCCTAGTGGAGGCGGCCCCAGGACTGCGCTTCCAGATCGCTCCCCTGGGGCCGCAGCGGGCAGGCGAAGCCATGGAGCGGGGCCTGTGGACCAGAGACGGCGCACAACCCAGAAGCCCGCGATGGCGACGCCGAGGGACTTCCGGGTTAACCCCGATTGGAGTGAGGGGTGCGGGGGAGGGCGACTTCCTCCATCTTGGCTGGTGGAGGCTGGGAGTGGCGTCTGGGTCTCCCCACCGTCGCGCTGCCCCCCCATCGCCCCCAGGGCGCGCACTCGGGCAGCTGGGCCGTCCCCTCGGTTGCACCGGCAGAGCCCAGTCGGGGCAGCTCCGCCTCAAGTCCCCCGGCCCCACGGGGCTGGCTCCGAATGCGCCCCAAGTTCCCCCAGCAGTTCCGACAAAATGGAGGACGTCGTCTCCTCCTGCTGCAGCCATGACGGGAGGTGGGGGGACTGTTCCCCACGGGGGCGAGGCCACGGTGGAAGCGCCCTGGAGGCCCTCAGCACCCAGTCGCCCACCTTTATACGCGGTCCTGGCCGCCCCTTGGCATCGCTACAGCCAGTATCAGAGATCGCCCTAGCGGGGCTTCCAAGGGTTGAACAGGGAGGACACTGCGGCCGCCCCGGTCGCCTGGTTACCAAAGGAGGACAAGAGGTGAGCAGGGGCCTCGCGGCGCGCAGTGCTACTGGAGATCCTGATTCTGGCCGACGGGTACGTAGCGGGACGGGGGCAGGCGCAAATGGAAGGGAGGAGTCGCGGCCTAAGAGAAGGGTTAGCTGAGGCGGCGGTGGAACAGCTGCGCGGGTGGGCGGCCCCGTCTGACGTACAGGCACATGGATCACGTCATCGAGGGATATTCCTGAATGACGGCCGAAGTAGCCAATGGGCATGCCGAGACGCCAAGGCGCCCCCTCCCCCGCCTCCAGCCAATAATAGCGCGAAGGGCGGGGCTTCCCCAGCTGGTCGCCTTGCCGCCTTTGCTGCCGGCGTTGTCGTCTGCTGCTCCTCAAACCAAGCTAAAGCCGGGACTGGACCGAGCGGAGTTGTGCGTGTCGCCGAAGGGGGGTGGGCCAGGGCAGGGGAGGTTCGTTCCGTGGAGCTACAGCCAAACCCGGGTGAGGCTTATCCCCGCCGTGCTTCCCGTCCAGGGCCGCCGAGAGCGGGGGCGGCTGGGAGCGGCGCAGCCTCCAGAGGAGGCGGCGGCGGCGACCGGGGAGGCGGAGATGGGTGAGGGCAGCCTCCCACCGACCCGGGCTTAGTGCCCCGCGGCGGCCGCTGCCGCGTCGGGCCTCGGGGGCCGCCCGGGCCGCGCTCGTGTCGCGGGCGTGCTGGCGTGCGACCCGAGGACTTGGAGAGCGGGAGCAAGGCCGGTCGACCCGGCGAGGCGCCCTCCCGGACGGGGACGGCGGTCGGTGGGTGGCCTGAGATTGTGGGGTGTTTTCCTTTCTCTTCTGCGCGGTGGAGGCGGGGAAGGGGCGCGCGGCGGGCAGCCGGCAGGCTCCCTGTGCTCAGCCGCGCTCCCACCGAGCCCCGAGCTGGAGTCCCCGAGTTTTTCAGTGCTTAGGTTGCTGTCGCCGGGCCCCCTTCTCGCTACCCCGGGCACTTGGTGTTTTCTTATCTTATTTGGGCGAGTTTTTAATGGCGGACTCGGAGGCAGTGGCCAACCCGCCTTGACATACCTCGGGCGTAGTGCAGCTCATTGCCGCAGGTCGTGCCCAGGGGTGACGTAAGTTGTCTCCCCAGTACTAGTGCTCTGGGGGCGGGTTGACGCTGGCTGGTCAGGTCAGGTAAGCATATGAGTTTCTTACTGGCTTCGACGCTGCTTACTTATCTTTCCCCTGGCTTCTTCGGAGCAGGCTGGGCGCGCTCAGCTCAGCCCGGCTCACCCGCTGTTTTGCACCATGGCTTCTGTAATTTGAAAAAAAATATTTAGTTTTGTCTGGATACTGGGGCTCCTTTAGATTTTGTTTTTGTTTCCACATTATAAGGGCGGGATGGAGCAGCCAGAACTATTACCCTTGGCTTCCTCTCTCAGGTCTTGAGTTAATGTTGCAACCAGGTTGAATTAATTGAATCTTTTTTATCTCTTATTCTAGGATCAGGAACTACCTTGACTTTATTCTAGTGAAGCTTTGTCAGAAGTTAAGGAAGACATCTCTGTTGTGAGTCATTTTATTTCAGTTTCTTGTGTAATATTTGTAGGACCAAAGTAGGAATGTCTGTGAGTTTGCCATTCTTGAATACGCACAGTGATTACTTTGAGGGCCCTTGTCCACAGAACCAACTTGGGTAGGCACCTAAGCCAGTGCTACTGCCTAGAGTAGGAGTCCTAAGGCTGGGCTGCCAGTACCAGGAAGTAGCCTGTTAGGAACCAAGCAGTGCAGCAGAAGGTAAGGAGCAGGCTAGACTTGTGTTTTATTTTGTGTGGTGCTGGGGATCAAACCCAAGCCTTACCACTGAGCTGTATTCCTTTCCCCACCCATTTTTGTTTTTTATTTTGAGACAGGGTCTAAGTCACTGGGTTACCCACGCTGGGCTTGAATTTGCCATCCTCCTGCCTCAGTTTCCCAGAATGCTGGCATTACAGGCCTGTGCCACTAGCCCAGCCATCATATCCTGTGTTATGGTCTCCATCTGTGGCATTACAAGTTCCATTTACTGTGATACCAGCATTGCATTAAGTTCTCAGAGGGAGAACCCAACCTTAGTTAAAGGAAAACAACCTCAAGGCTGTCACTAATTCTGCACTATGGTGAGTTGTATAATGATTTCATTATATGTTACCATGTAATAATAGTAATAAGATGTCCAATAATGGTAAGGTAGTTGATTCATCTCAAACCCTACCCTCACCCCGTCTGTGGAAAAATTATCTTTCACAGAACCAGTCCAGGGTGCCAAAAAAGGTTAGGGACCACTGCTCTAAGGTTCATAAGGAGAACTAAGTCTGTTTTATAAAACGCTTTGCATTCTACATTTGTCTTTCCAGTGAATAGAATTTTTTTGATACATTTTAAAAACTAAAAATACATAAATTAAAACTTAAAACGTTAAGAGAATAAACTAAATATTCTTGGATGTGGGGTTTTTCTAATTAGTGCATGTATGTAATATAGAATGGTGGTGTTTGTTCTGGGGTATTGGTTCATGCATATAATGCATCTATTGTTTTCAGTCCCTTTACCATCTACCCTTTTCACCTATCCCCTTTCCCAAGAGCCTTACCTTTTAGCTTCCTGTCATCATCATTTTACTGCTTGTTTATATTTTATGTTTCTCATATAAAAGAAAACATTGCAATATTTAACTTCCTGGTTAGGGTAATGTGGTAATATTGCATTTCCCTACACATGACAGTTTCATTCTTTATGGATGAACAATATTCCATTGTATATACATACCACATTTTCTTTATTAATTCATCCAGTGCTGGGTATCTAGGGTGTTTCCAAAACTTCGCTGTTGTGAATTGGGCTGCTTTAAAATTGGTTTTTGCATATACCACCACACTGATACCTTTAATTGTTTTAGGAATATACCTAGGAGAGAGCTAACTGGGTCAAAAAATTATAAAAATAACCTCCAAATTTCTATTTGTAGTTTTCTAAAGAATCTTCTTACTGATTTCCATAATATTTCATTGCCTTCCATTCCCACCAACAACATAGAAGCGTCCTCCATTGCCCCCCATCCCTGCCAACGTTTGTTGTCCCATCTCTGCCAGTATTCAGGTTTTTTATGTTCCAAATGATAGCTATTCTGACTGGGGTGAGTTGAAATCTCAGAGTTGTTTTGATTTGCTTTTTATTAATAGCTAAAGATGTCGGACTTTTTTTTATCATATAGTCACTGGTCATTTTTACTTTTTTTGAGAAGTGCCTGTTTATCTCAGTTGCATATTTTTGATTGGGTCGTTTGTTTTAGGAGGGTTAATTATTTGAGTTCTTTATCTAGTCTAGCTATTATTAGTCTTCTAACAGAAGAGTACCTAGCAAATACCTCTCATTCTGTAGATCGTCTCCACATTATTTTCTTAACTGTGCGGAAGCTTTTAAATTTGATATCCTTTCTGTTGATTAATACTATTTCTGATGCTCTTGGAGTTCTCTGCAGGAAGTCTTTGCCTGTGCTTGTAGCTCCAGGTGTTGCCTCAATGTTATCGTCCAGAAGTTGCAAAGTTTCTGTATTTATATTTCTATCTGGGTTTTTGTTATGGTCTAGATCTAGGATATATTCCAAAAGTCTAATATTGAGAGGTGGGGCTTTTGGAACGTGATTGAATCCTAGGGTGCTGTCCTCATAGGATTAGTCCATTGATGAATTCTTAGCTGACTCTGCTGTCCAGAGATGTGACCTGGAAGAGGACATTCTTGGCACCAACTCCTCCCTTCTCTTTGTATTTCCTTCTGCCACACCCATTTTCCATGCCATTTCTGCCTTGGAGTAGACTAACCAGAGCTGAACCCACTGTATCTGAGAGCCAAAATAAACCTCTTCTTTGATTTTCAGATGCTGGATAATTTGTCCCAGCAACTGAAAAGCTATCTTTGATCCAGTCAGTTTTTTTTTTTCGATACCACTATTAGTTAAAGAAGCTCTTGACTTTTTTCTGCATGCGATTTTGGCACTTTTGTCAAAAATCAGGTGGCTGTAGGTGCAGAGGGTTGTTTGTATATTTTCTTTCATATTCCATGGGTTTACATGTCTCTTTGTGCCAACATTGTTTTTGTTAATTCCGGTTTGTAGTAAACTTGAATGCTAATATCATTATGCCTCCATTTTTACTATTTATACTTTTGTTCAATTTTGCTTTGGCTATTTTGGATCTTTTCTGATTTCACATAAATTTTATTTGGTGTTTACTGATTTTTATAGTGTTGAGGATTGAACCAGGGTCTTCACACTGAGCTAAGTCTTTCAGCCCCTTCTCCCCTTTTGGGGGGAAGTGCATTGCTAAATTTTCCAGCCTGGGATTAAGTTTGCAGGCTTCTTGCCCTGAGCCTCTCAGAGTTATGGGATTATAGGCATACCCCATGGCATCCAACATTTTTACAATGGATTTTAGAGTTGGGTTTTTTTTCTAGTCCACAAAGAAATGTTGCTGATATTTCAGTAGGGATTACATTAAACCTGTACATTGCTTTTGGTAATCATCTAGCTGTTTTTAATAATATTACTTCTTTTGATCCAAGAGCAAGAGATCCCTTCCAATTTCCCAATGTCATTCTCAAATTTCTTCCAAGTTCTATAATTTGAATTAATAATCCTTGGGTAAATGGATTCCCAGATACTTAATTTTTTTGAAGCTATTGTGGATGGAATTGTTTTTCTGATTTTATTCTCTTGCTCTAAAATCGATTGTAGTGATGGTTGCACAACTCTATTAAAGATTTAAACACAACTGAGTTGGACATTTTTAATGTGTAAATTATATATATAAACTATATCTCAGTAAAAGCAATTACTTTGTTTTGAATTTGCTTTGCAGTACTGGAAATTGAACTCAGAAGCACTTCATTTTTATGTTGAGAGACAGCTTTGCAAAGTTTGTAGGCTGCTTTGAATTCATAATTTTCTTGCCTGTGCTTTCCAAATAGCTGGGGGCATAGTTCATCAGTTAGAGAGCTTGCCTAGCAAGCTCAAAGCCCTGTGTACCACATAAGCCAGATGTGGTGGCACACACCTGTGATCCCAACATATGGGAAGCTGAGAAAGAGGGTTACTGTGTGTTGGAGGCTAGCCTGGGCTACATGAGTTCAGGACCAGCCTGGATTACAGAGCAAAACTCTATCTCAGAAATAGCCATGTAGCTGGAATTATAAGCTGGTGCCACCTTGCTTGGGAATAAAGCAGTTTTTAAAAGAAAAACAGATTGTCCTGCTTTTGTTTGTTTGCTTGCTTTTCTGTGAAAAGAGTAAAATAAGGCCTTAGCAACCACAAGAAAGTATTACGAAGTTGATTATTGCTCCTTTCCAAGAAATTCTTCTTTACTATTTCAAGCTTATGTAGGTATAGGAAGGAATAGAAAGGAATTCATGCATTAACCTTTCTTATAAGTATATTTAGACTGAATTATTGCCTCGTTCCTTTGAAAATCAACCTATTGATCAACTTAATGGGTGATCATTTGGTCCCTTACATTTGTTTTTGTTTCATTTGTCTCTGTTAAAAATTTGAACTCAGAGACTCAGGGACTGCCTCATGTTAAGCAAGTGCTTGCCACTGACCTAAAGGTAGTCTTGAATGTTACTGCAATGAATTGCTCACTTTAGTAAAAGATGATTTAGTTTGGTTTCCTTATTGATAAAGTGAAAGGTAGGCATTAGGTAGGCATTAACGGAGTTAATGTCTTTACTAGCATAGTACATGTTAAGAGCAAGTCTCATGCACTACATGGCTATTACTATGATCAATTAAAATTGGGAAAATTTGGGCGTGGGGGAGTACCACATCCAATTAGAGTGCTTGACCTGAGTCCCAGCAATACATAAATGGGGCATTAGGGTATACACATGTAATCTCAGCAGTGGGAGGCTGCAGCAGGAGAATTGTTGTGAGTTCAAGGCCAGCCTGGACTGCCAAGCAAGATCGTGCCTCAAAATATAATTAAATAAAATTGGGAGAGGCTAAAGAAATAACATAGCCATTGAAGCATTTACCTAGCAATCTCAAGGCCCTAAATTCTGTAGTCTAGGACCACATAAACTGGGGATGGTAATGCATGCCTGTAATCCCAGAATTCAGGAGACAAGAGACAGGAGAATTGCTAGGAGTTTGAGGCCAGTCTGAAATACATAGACCAGCCTGTACTACAGAGTGATACTCTGTCTCAAACAAAAAAAAATTACAGCCCAGTGAGGAAGACCTGGTTGGCGGAAAACAGGACAAATAATATCTTCCCGACCAAATAAAATTGGAAAATTTTTTGAAAAAAATGTTAGTGTATTTCAATATGAGTTATTTAAAGTAGAATATGACGGTCTTATGAAACGAGTGTTGAGTTATCAGTTTAGTTCCTTCACCCTTTCCACTCTTAAATTTCTACCCTATTGAGAAAATTGAACCTAGAAATATATAGATTACCTTGACTTTCCATCTATCATCCCTGCATACTCATGTATATTTTCATTATATTTTTCTTGCCATTAAGATAGAAGTGATTTTATACATGATTAATTTCACTACCACCTCTGCATGTCTTTAGTTCCTGTGTACTCAATATTTGTCATTAATATGCACCATCTATTATATTTCTCCAGATTCTACCATAGTGTTGCTTTTTATCCTTTCTTCATAGCTTGATGCATAGTACATGAAAGTTCGTTAAATATTACAAGAGCAAATTAGAATTTGTGACATCAAGTTGGATTCCTGAGTACAAGTCCTATTAGCTTTACCTGAACCAATCTGATTTGTTTCTCTAAACCTCAATTTTTTGATGCAAAGTGGAGTAACTTAGCACCAGTAATCGTGGAGTTGTTCTAAGAATTTTTTTTCTTTTTTCACTTTCAGTATCACAGTTACAATTTTTCCCCACTATTTTTATTTATATATGTAATACATAGTATTTACAATGAATTTGGGTATTGCATGTACATATGCATCATACCAACTTTACAATCCCTTCCCATTTGTGACCCTCACACACCCACCCTATCCCTTCCCCCAACTCTGGCTATCACTTCATGTGGTTCTATAGAATGTCTGTGTTCTGTGTTTTCCAAGTCAGAGAAACTATACAGTACTTGACATATTAATCTTCCGCATCTATATCATTTCACTTAACACTCTTAACTCAGCTTCCTATTCCTCGAATGGGTCACAGTACTTAAATCTTGATGCCTCTTCTCTGAATCCAACATACCCCTTTATTGGGATATTTACCAAAGTTTTTATTTCTGTATTTTGCTATATCTTTGTTGCTATTAAACCTGGCCTTACCCACCAGTTCACATTAGGAAATAACTACAAGCATGTAGTTGAAAAGACTAGTAAATTTGGGAAAGAAGAAAAATAAAAAGTTAAATTTCAAATGCCTTAGCTGAGTATTGGAAGGTACATACTTGTACATTCACAGGGTTATCTTTACATTAATCAGTTTTCTTAGGGTAAATTTTTATCAGTGAGCTAATAAGTGAATTGCTACAATAAAACAAAGTTAAAAGTAGATCACATTGCTACATTAAATGAACTTAGGTCTATACCACATAAATATACTTAAAGTAACAGATATGAAGGCAAATTTAGTTATTTCAGAATTTTTTAACTTTCATAACTTATTTACTCGTATTTCACTGATTACTAACATACTGTTTTCTCAGCTCATTTTCCTCTAGCTGTTATCACTTTTCCTCTGGGGTCATTGGTGTCGCTGGCCTCCCTTTTACTTTCTAAGGTTCCTTTATGTATTCTCTGCAATACTGACTCAGTGGCTGCAAATTCCTTTAAGCTGTCTATATCATGGAAAGTTTTAAGTTCTCCCTTTAAATTAAAAGATAATTTTGCCAGATATAGCAGTCTTGGTTGGCATTTTTGTTCTTTTAGTGCTTGGATGACATTGCTCCATGATCTCCTGGCTTTTAGAGTCTGGATTGAGAAGCTGCAGTTATCCTGATGGGCTTATCTTTGTAGGTCACCTTCTGTTTTTCTCTCACCACTTTTAGTATTTTCTCTTTGTGTTGGGTTTCTAGAATTTTAATTATGATGTGTTGTGATGAGAATCTATTCTGATCAAAGTTTGGTGTTCTGTATGCCTGCAATAGTTGATGTGCATTTCTTTTCTTCAACTTGGGAACTTTTCTTCCATAATTTCATTAAACATGTCCTTTAAGCCTTTTGTTTGTCCTCAGTCTTCTCCCATAATTCTGAGGTTGTTGCTCCTTGAATCATCTATCAGCCTTTGTAATGATTTGCTTTCTTTCTTACTTCCTTTTTGTTCTTCACGGCCTGTATGTTGCAGCTCAGTCACTTTATTTTCTAGATCTGACATTCTATTCTGAAGATGTTTAATGTGGTTGCTTATTATTTTGTGTGTGTTTTTCATTTCCTGAATATCTGCATTCAATTTTTTTTTATATCTCTGTTGTGTTCTTCTCTAATTTCTTATATTGCCTTCATTCTCTTCTGCTATATTTCTTCTTTGGTCTCCTCTAGTTGCTTTTCAAGGCTTGCTTTTTGCTTATCTGTGTGTTGGCGTAGCTCTTGTGCTCTCTGTTTTATTTTCTGCTTTAATTGCTGCTTTAATTCAGTGAACATCTGGACCTAGAAGTTAACCATCCTTTTTGCCATTTTCATCTTTGGATTCTGCAATTTCAGTATCCCTGGTATCATCTTCTGGGGTGTCAAGTCTTTTTGTAGGAGATTTGTTACCACGTTTCCCATGGTTCTGCTGTCTCTGGCTGTCTTTGGTGTGCAGGAAAGAAGGGTTTGTGGAAGGCCCAGTCCTGGATGACTCTGGAATCCTCTGGCCTGAGGGACAGACAGGTTGATGGAATTCCTGGTCCTAGATGCCTCTGGAATCCTCTGGGGCTCAGGATTGGCAGGGTGATGTAATTCCCTGGGAGTCTGGAAGCCTCTGGTTCACAGGATGGACAGACAGTTGACTTCCTGGTCCTAGATGCCTCTGGCGTGCCGGGCAGCGTTGAACTGGAAGCCTCTGGTGCGTGCCGGGGGAACGGGGAGATGGTCCCCCTTTTGAGGTGTCCTCTTCCCCCCGGTCCACTCAGCCAAGCTCTCCATCTGTCGTGGCTTCCCTCCCCCAGGGGGAGGCTCTCCACCCTCAGAACAGAGGTGCCCCTGAGCCATTCAGTGGATCAGTAGCCTTTTCCCCCTCTTTTTTCCTCTCTGCCCCTTGTGCCAGTTTCTTCCTAAGCATTGTTTAAGGGTGACCCCCAAAGCCCTGATGGGCTCTTCTGAGCTTTTTTTTTTTTTTTACTCTCTTGTTCTAAGAATTTTACATTTGAGAAGTCAGTAGCGTAATGTCTAGCACTGTACCAGGATGAGAAAGGTTCAGAAGCTATAATCACTTAGTTGTGTGGGAAACAGGAAGAAAAAGAAAACACAGAAGAAACTATGGAATTAGGTAGAGTAGATACTATAGCAAAAAAGTGATACAGAGTATAGTACTCTATTTTGACTGTATTATTGATACTTGATAGAATTTTGTTACTATTTTCTAATTCAGAGGAGGGCTTACGTATTCACAATAAATGTTTGTGTAGTGACTAGACTGAGTACACATTTTCAAAAGACTGCCAGAAAAATGCATGTTTCAGTTTCATCATTCTCCAGATAAGTAAATAATAAATGATTTTTAATACTACAAAGCAAAACAGGAAAACAGAATGAGTGTCAGGATTTTTTCTAAAAGTTGAGGTGATCTGGGCTCGGTGTGGTATGGGCTTGTGATTCCAGTACTCTTGGAGACTGAAGCAGTAGGATCACAAGTTCAAGCCTAGTTTGGACCCACTTTGGACAGTTTAGCAATTTAGCAAGACCCTGTGTCAAAATTAAAGTTAAAAGTGTACTCAGTGTGAAGACCCTGGATTTAGTCCCTAGTTCAGCAATAAGGAAAAAAATATATAGAAATATGAAGTCATGTAATGAAAAGATTTTTAAAGCCAAGACTCATGTCACAAGCCTGTAATCCTTAGGAGGCTGATGTAGGTAGGGAGATCACAAGTTTGAGGTCAGCCTGCAGTATATAGCAAGACCCTATCTCAAAACAAAAAGCCTCCTTAAAAAAATTACAATTTTACCTATGCTGTTTCATTGTGTTAAAATACAAAATAAAATAAGACATGGTTTTTTTTCCTCTTTCCTCTATCTCTTACAGGTTCTTTGATATGGATAAACTATCAGTTGGACAATTAGACTTGACTGAGCACACTCCTCCTGTATTAGAAAGTACAGCCATGGCAGCTAGTCTATTGGATGTAGGAAATTTATTTGGTGATCCATCTAGACCTGTGATTAATAGATCTAGAAACTCATCAGTGGAAGATGATGATGATGTTGTATTTATTGAGTCTATACAACCTTCAACTTCTGCTCCAGCAGTAACTGATCAAAGAAACTTAATCTTTGCATCAACACAACATGAAAAGCCACAAGGAAATTATTCCGTAATTCTGCCACCTTCGAGAGAGTTGGCATCTCAGAAGAGAAATATATGTGAGACAATTGTTATTGATGATGAAGAGGATGTAGAAACAAATGGAGTAGAGGAGAAAAAATCTTCCAGTTGTACTGAGTGGGGACTTCCTGGAACTAAAAACAGTACCAAAGATTTGGATTTCTCCACTTCCAGTCTTTCAAGAAGTAAGGTAAATTCAGGAATTGGGTAATGATGTTATCACTACAGAAACAGACTCTGAATTGCTATTACTAGTGTTACAGCCTTAGCAACAGGTGTTATCTCTGAATGCTGAGTGAGATATGAACTTAATTGCACATGTAACACCATTATAGAATACCAACTTGGGAGATGTCGCTAAAGGACTACAGTCAAGTAATTTTGGTGTTAATATACAAACATACACCCCATCTTTAACTTCACAGACCAAGACTGGAGTAAGACCTTTTAATCCTGGTAGAATGAATGTGGCAGGAGAAGTAATTCAGAATGGAGGATATACAAGTCATCATAATCCTGGTAAGCAGTAAGTGATATTTGCCTTTACCTCAAGTAAATAAATTTTCACCTACTTTTTTTGTACTCTCTGTATTCATACTTTCTGTGTGAACTTTTTCTGTTAGATTGTTTTAATACAACTATGACGTCTACTTTGGTCTCTGAAACTTAAGGAATTTAATCTTATTTTATCCACTGGGATTAATATCTGAATCGTTTTAATTGAAAGTTCTAATAACTAGTACCTCCACCATGGTTTACTTTAATATAAAAAATGTAGGACTGGGAGTGTAGCACAGAGATAAGAGTACTTGCCTAGCATGCAAGGCAAGTGGTTTAGAGTCCCAGCACTGCCCTTTCTCTCCCCACCTTCTACCCCCACAATTAAATAGCCTTTGTTTCTGAGAGGGAGAATCCAAATCCTTAGAGTTTCTGGGATATCAGAAGTGTCTTCGCTATCCATGAACATTCTTGAATTTATGTGAAAAGATGAGATGATTCAGTGTAGACTAGCTGTGATTAAAGGGTTGGGAATTTGCGAAAAGAGAAGTTGGAGATCTAGCTAAGTTACATTGCCAGTGGCTTGATCAGTCATGCCTATGAAATTAGAGCCCTATAAAACTAGACTTTGAAGCTCAGTATAGACTTTTTGGTTGGTGAACCCGATCAGTGTGTTATACTACCAGAGTCTACAAAGAACTAGCCCAGAGGTTCTGCATTTGGAATTCTTCCCAGTCTCTGTCCTGTGTGTCTCTTCATTTAGGTGTTCTTGATTTAGACCCTTATTATAATAAAACCATAATTTTAAGTATTAGAGCTTTGTGCAGTTTTATGAGTCATGATGGTCAATTATCAAACCTTAACTGAAGTTTTAGGTCTTGGAACTTCTTAGGTGTGTAGCCAGTGGAGCAGTAATCTTAAGTGGTATCTGAAGTGAGGGTGGTTTTATTGGGAACTATGACTTTAAACCTATAGGGTCTGATGCTGAATCTGAGTGGTTAGCTTCAGAATTGGATTGCAGGTATACCAGTTGATAATAGGATAACATTTGTCAGTAACAGTGATAGTTTGTTTTTGGGAGGGCGTGATAGTGAACAAGTTGTTGTTTAAAAACAAAAGAATGGAGGGGGAAAATCTCTCATTATCTGAATACAGGTCCCCAGTAGTTCGCCTTTAACGTTTGGTAGCAGTACTGGTGATTATAGAGCCTTGCAAACGTCGTGTTAGGCAAAGTGCCCTACCACTGAGCAACATCTCTAGTCTGTCTGTCTGTCTTCCGTTTGTTTGTTTCTTTGTTTTTAATGCATAATCTCTCTTTGTAGTACTGTATAGCTCAGGCTAACCTCAAACTCACCAATGGTGGCCCTCCAGCCTCAGCCTCCCAGGTGAATTCAGGGCTTTCTGATGGCCAGAAAATACTCAGCCCCTCTTTTAAGTTTTGAGACAAGGTTTTGCTGAGTTACCCAGGCTGGTTTCCAGCTTTGAATCCTAACAGGGATTTTATTAAGTAAATGTGAGTTTGTGGGCCTAGTGGTATAGGCCTAAAATCCCAGCAGTCTTGGAGGCTTAGACAGGAGGATTGCAAGTTGGAGCCCAACAAAGTCAACTTAATGAGACTCTGGGTTGGATCTCTAGTACCACAAAAATCAACTGTGACGTAAGGAGACATGTGGGGGTTTAGAGTGTCATGGTAAATTCAGGTTCAGACACATTGAGTTTGGAGTGACACGAACAGTGTATCCTGTAGTCTGTAGATACTGCATGTCAGCCAGAGTACGTTAACATGAAGTAGTAAGAGGAAAAGGCACTTGTATAACTTTATCTTTTTTTTTCCCCATCATTTTTCTAAAAGTTGGAAATGATAATTAAGTAGATTAACTTATGTATAAGCAGGTAGTCTACAGTGTCAAAAGGAGTGTGGCTTTTCTCAAAGATTATTTAAAATACAGGGCTTGCAGCGTAGCTCAGCAGTTACAGTGCTCTCCTTGGAAGCATGCACAATGCCCTGGTTTTAATTCCTTAGCATCACGTAAGTTGGGGATGGTTGCTTATACACTCGGAAGGTTGAGGCCAACCTGGGCTACATAGTGAGTTCAGTACCAGCCTGGACTACAAAACAAGACTCTATCTCAAAAAAAAAAAAAAGGAAAAAAAAGAAAAAGTACATTTCCAGTAAAGATTCTGTCACGTGGTCTGTCACTGGACTATCATAATCAGGCTAATTCTTTGATTTGTAAACCGGATAACCTACTTGGTGACTTCAGAGAATGATTTTCAAAGATCATTATAAACATGAATGTGATTCTTCCCTCAGCTCTGCTACTGGGGGAAGTGCTAGGCAAGTCCTGTATTATGGAGCTACATTCCCAGTCGCCTTTTTTTCCCCCAGTTAAATCCTTTTTTTCTTTTGAAGCAGAATCTCGCTTCATAGCCAGGCTGGTCCTCAGCTCAGTGTGGAGCCCAGGCTGGCCTTGGACTCACTCAGGGCGATCCTCCTGCTTTAACTTGCTAGTGCCGGGATTACAGGCATGTGCCACCACACCAGGCTTTATGTGGTGCTGGTGAATCAACTCAAGACCTTATGCATGCAAGGCAAGTGCTTTAATTGCTGTGCCATTCCTCGGGCCCCTAAACCCAAGATTTTTGCACTGAGCTACAGTCCCAGTACCTTTAATTAATTAATTTTAGTTTTAGTTTTCAAACTGAGTCTCCCTAAATCACTGAATTGTGTGAGTGGACTTGACCTTGTGGTCTTCTGCCTCATTAGATTCCCAGAGCACCTGGATTGTAAGCATGGGTCACTATGTACTAATCCCTTACTTGGCTGTCTTAAAGGAATGTAATAGCAACTTTGGTTGTCACATCCCTAGTTATAAATAGTTCATGTCAACATCCAATTTAAGAGTAAATTGTACTTTTTAAATTTTTAATTTACAACTGTACAACAGGCATGTGGAAACATCACCATAGGTGATTTTTTTTCTTTAGGAATAGTGTTATTAATGGAAAGTACAAGCCTTTTGATGTTTTTTTCCTCTCTGTTTATCTTGAATATAGCATAGTAAAAGTAGCCTATTCTTAGCATCATAACTGTATTTTGTTTTGGAATGCTATCAGTGTTAGTAAAGTTAATCAGTTTTCAGGAAACCACAGTGTTAGTAAAGTTAAACAGTTTTACCAGGAAATTTAGAATTAGGATGGCATTTATTATATTGTTAATATATTTGAAATCAGAGCTCCCTGGAATTTATTACTATATTTAGTTGCTATATACTTCTCACACAAATTGAAGACTTTCTGGTAGACTGGAATTTCACTATATAAAATTGAGGCTCTCCATAAAACTTTATGTAAAATTATACATTCTGTTGTATGAAAATGCGAAGCATTTCTGGCCCCAATACTGATTCTAGGGAGCTGCACTTCCGGTAACTAGGTAGTTCCTGTCTGGTCTTAATTGAATTAATTAAGAACTACATTAAGTTAATGTAAGACAAAATACATATTGAAAGGCATTATAGAGACGCAAATACAGTGACCAAAGTTAAAAGTCCTAAAACATAAGACAGAAAACCTCACAGAAATAAATCTAGAACTTGAGGCTCCGCTTATCCCTTATTAGTATGTGCTCACTTGTACTTAAATGTCTTAAAAACTAAGTTGAAAAAGGAGCCCTTCTGCACTGCTGGTGGAAATGTAAACCACACTATGGAAAGCAGTATGGAAGTCTCTCAAAAGATTGGAAATAAATATCCCCTTTGAGCCAACATTACCTCTTCTGGGAATATTTCCAAAAGAATTAAAAACAACAAATAACCCAGATACATGTATATCCATGTTCATAGCAGCACAACTAACAATAGCTAAAATGTGGAGGACACCAAAATACACATCAACAGACCAATGAATACACAAATTGTGGTATTTATACACAGTGGAATACTACTTATCTGTAAGGTCAGATAGGTTGGAGGCTTTTGTAAGCAAATGGAGGCAACTTCAGACCATCATGCTCAGTGAAGTGAGTCAGAAGCAGAAGGTGAAATATCGAATGGTCTCTCTGGTATGAGAAACCGAGATCACAATTATTTCATGGAACTCAATATGGAAAATAATGGGAACTGGGTGGGGGGGGTGTTAGGAGAGGGGAGAAGGATTTGTAACTTTGCCATAATATGTATGTGCACAGAATGCTCAAGATCAATGTAAACTTTGTTTTGTACTTATCAATAAGATGGGGACAAAGAAAAATTTAAATTGAGTTTTTAATGGATTCTGGGGGCCCACAAAGAGAAGTGCTAGTACAAGGCCCCTCCAAATCTCTGGATGGGAATGCTAACACCATCCAAAGCCTTGGGCTTTTTTGAAGTTTTTCATATAAAAAAGAGACCTAGCATGGGCAAGGCCCTAGATTCGTGCATGCATGCGTGCGTGTGTGTGTGTTTTACTAGATACTGAGCCCAAGGTCTTCACATTGAGCTGCCCTAGTCCCCCTGCCCCCCTTTTTGTATTTGAGATAGTGTCTAAGTTACCATTGCTGATCTGACAGGCAGAGCTTTGCTCTTGGTTCTCTTCCTGCTGCTGCTCACTATTTCAGAGCTGTCTTCCAACAAACTACTGCATAACAACTCCCTGCCTTGGGAGAATGGTCTTCAACTAAACAGAACTCTGGTGTCAAAAATTTTGGGGACAGCTACTAATGAAATAGCCACAAAACGCTGATCTCATAGGCTACGAATGTAGCTCAGTGGTAGAGTTCTTTCCTAAGATATGTGAGGCTCCAGGTTTCATTCTCAGTCTGCCCAGAAATTAATTTTAAAAAACTTCCTGTAAAGAACCTTACAAGTTGAGAGAATTAAACATAAAAGTATACATAGTATATGATTTTGTGAATATGAAGTTTAAAATAACTAATCTTTGGTGATTGAAGTCAGAATATAGGTGATAAGCATAGATGAGAAGGAAACTGCTCATTAGCAAGGCCTAAGAAAAACTCCTGAGATACTAGAAATATTCTGTATGTTTATCTGGATGGTGGTTATACAAGTATATTCAGTTCTAAAAGACTTATTTGTCAAGCTGGAGAAATAGCTCAGCAGTTAAGGCACTTGCCTATCAAGCACTAAGTACTAGAGTTCAATTCCCCAGTACCACATAAAGGTGGGCATGGTGGCATAGGCCTGTAATCCTAGCACTCATGAGGCTAAGACAGGAGGATTGCCATGATTTCGAGGTCAATGTGGGCTACATAGTGAGCTCAGAACCAGCCTGGACTACAGAGTGATACCCTGTCTCAAAAAGAATTAATAAAAAGAAAGTAATTGTCCATTGCTCTTTCAATATAAATTTCACACTTGTAATCTCAGCATTCTGGGAGGCTGAAGCAGAGTTGTTAAGTTCTAGCCCAGCCTGAGCCACTTAGTTGAAACCTTATCTCAAAAAGGACTGGGGTATAGGTCCGTACAAAAGCCTAGTACCTAGCCTAGGTTCAATCCTAGTACCAAATGAAAATAAAAAAAGGTGAATGCATACAGTTCTTTTTTCAGATTTTAATAATTTTTAAGGAAATACTTTAGAGTTAAAACAGTGGAACATTTTAAAGCATTAAATGCCTGTAAACATGTTTATATGACTAGGCAAGTAATGGATCCTATATTAAATCAGTCACAACAAAAAAAAATTATGAGAAGTTGGTTCATATTCAAGGCTGGTGGCTCAGGCCTTACAGAAATACTGGGAGGAAGGTGGGTGACGAGTTTGAGCCCAGTCTGAGCCCAGTCTGGACAACGTTGTGACTCAATGAGACCCTGTCTCAAAATCAGAAGTAATGAATGGGGGGGCTGGAGGAATGGTTCAGTGGTTAAAGTGCTTAAGTCAAATGCTCAGTACACAAGTTTAGTTCCCACATAGTCCAGGTGTGGTGGTGCACACCTATAATCCCAGCACTCAGGAGACTGAGGCAGGAGGATTGCCATGAGTCCAGGGCAAGCCTGGACTACAGAGTGAGATCCTGTTTTAAAGAAAAAGAAAGAAAAAGAAGTAATAAACGGGCTGGGAATATAACTCAGTGCAAAGGGCCCAGTGTTCAATCTTAGTCCCATACCAAAAAAATATTGTACATTAACTTTATATTTCATAATAATTGTCCAGTGGTTTTTATTAACATAATAATTATATATTTACTTTATTTATTGGATACAGAATAATAAGTGTGAAACAGAAAAGTGTTGAGGCACTCAGCAGATCAGCCAATCCTAATGGTGCACTAAAAATTTTAGGCAAAAGTATTCAGTTACAGGAAGACATGGAAGAACAACCAGAAGTTAAATAATGAATCTATTACTTACCAACCTTTGGGGGAATCACCTGATTTTTAGGTCTTAATTTCCTTTGCATATATTGAGATTGTTCTATTACATATACCTCTTTTTTTCAGTATCGTGAATTGAACTTATGGCCTTTTCAAGAAGTTGCAGCCTCAGGCCTTTTTTATTTATTTTGAGACAGAGTCTCACTTGCTCAGTGTAAGCTAGAATTTTTTTTTTTTTTTTTTCATTTGAGACAGGGTTTTGCTCTGTACCCCAGGCTGGTCCTGAACTAACTGGTGTAGCCCAGGCTGGCCTTGGATTCAGGGCAGTCCTCCAGCATGCTTGAATTACGGGCATGCTGCGCCACCACGCCCAGCTTATGTAGTTCTGGGGAACTGAATTCAGGGCCTTATGAAAGCACTTTAATTACTGTGCAGTTCCTCCAGCCTAAGCTAGAATTTGTAATCCGCATGCATCAGTCACCTAGAATATTGGGATTACAAGCATCTGCCCACCAACCTAAATCCGTTTTTAAAATTTTTATCCTGAGTATGGAGCATGGAAAATTTCAGTTAAGCCTGTGTGGGGGTGTGGGTTTGGGTGGTACTGGTGAGTAAATACACAGCCTTCACTCTTGAGCTACACCCCAGCCCCTCTTTACTGTTGGTGGTGATGGTGAGAGGGCTTTTTGTTTGTTTGGAACAGTCTCACTAAGTTGCTGAATTGCAGAATAAAGAAAGGAAACATTTGCTAAGGCTGGAGATAAACCCTAGGCTCTCTTGTATGTTAGGCAAGCAGTCTACATACCTACCTATGCCCCGAATTTTATGAAATAAAAATGTTAATTAGTAAAAGCTAAATAGCTTTAGTATAAAGAAAACATTTGTTTTATGCATCAGAATAAAGTGAAAAATACTTTTAGAATAAAACTATCATCTTGAACAGTATAATTTATGTCTCATTTTCTGTAACTTCAGAGGCTAGAAATGTAGTTTAATGGGAAAATGCTTACCTAGCATGTGGGAGGCTTTGTGTTCAATCTCCAGCACCACACACACACACATACACAGTTATATATTGATATGTTCCCTTTTTAAATAAAACCAAACTCCTATACAATGTTTTATTTCTTCCATACTAATTGTAATGACAGATCTTATAGTGGTTTACTATCTTTTATTTCTACTTTTTTTCCCACTGTTTTTATTAATATACATATGTAATACATAGTATTTACAGTGAATTTGGGTGTTTCGTGCACATATATATCATATCAACTTTACAATCCCTTCCCATTTTTGGCCCTCCCACCCTCTCCTTATCCCTTCCCCCAACTCTAGCTATCACTTCATGTGGTTCTATAGAATGTCTGTGGTCTGGGTTTTTTCCAAGTCAGAAAAACTATACAGTACCTGACATATTAATCTTCCATGCCTGAATCATTTTCCTTAAGTCACCACTCTAACTCAGCTTCCTTTTCCTCGAAAGGGTCACAGTAGTTAAATCTTGATGCCTCTTCTCTGAATCCAACCAATCCCTTTATTGGGATATTTACCAAAAGCTTTTTTTCTATATTTCGCTATATCTTTGTTGCTATTCTTAAACCTGGCATTACCCACCAGTTCACATTAGAAAAATAACTACAAGCATGTAGTTCAAAAGACTAGTAAATTTTGGAAAGAAGAAAAAAAGAAAGTTAAAAATTTCACATGCCTTAGCTGAATACTGGAAGGTACATATTTGTGCATTCACAGAGTTAATCTATCAGTCAGTTTTCTTAGGATAAATTTTCATCAGTGACCTAATAAGTGAATTGCTGCAATAAAACAAAGTTAAAACTATATCACATTGCTACATTAAATGAACTTAAATCTATACCACATATACTTAAAGTGACAGATACGAAGGCAAATTTAGTTATTTCAGAATTTTTTAACTTTCATAACTTATTTACTCATATTTCACTGATTGCTAGCGTACTTTTTTCTGAGCTCATTCTCCTAGCTGTTGTTGCTTTTCTTCTGGGGTCATTGATGTCACTGGCCTCCCTTTCACTTTCTAAGTTTCTTTTAAGTATTCTCTGCAATACTGGCTCAGTGGCTGCAAATTCCTTTAAGCTTTCTATATCACAGAAAGTTTTAAGTTCTCTCTAATTTAAGAGATAATTTTGCTGGATATGGCAGTCTTGGTTGGCTTTTATGTTCTCTTAGTGTTTGGATGACATTGCTCCTTGATCTCCTTGCTTTTAGAATCTGGGTTGAGAAGTCTGAAGTTATCCTGATGGGCTTATCTTTGTAGGTCATCTTCTGTTTTTCTCTTACCACTTTTAGTATTTTCTCTTTGTGTTGGGTTTCTATTATTTTGATTATGATGTGTCATGATGACGATCTCTTCTGATCAAAGTTTGGTGTTCTATGTGCCTGCAATAGTTCCATGTTTATTTCTTAGATTTGGAAAATTTTCTTCCATAATTTCATTAAACATGTCCTTTTAGCCTTTTGTGTGTCCTCAGTCTTCTCCTGGACTCCCATAATTCTGATGTTGTTTCTCCTTGAATCATCTATCAGCCTTTGTATTGATTCGCTTTCTTTCTTCCTGGTCTGTATGTTGCAGCTCAGTCACTTTATTTTCTGGGCCTGACATTATATTCTGAAGATTTGTTTAATGTGGTTGCTTATTACTTCCTGTGTGTTTTTCACTTCCTGAATATCTGCATTCAATTTTTCTATAGCTTTGTTGTGTTCTTTAATTTTTTGTATTACCTTCGTTGTCTTCTGGTACATTTCTTTTGTGATCTCATTTTAGCTTTTCACAACTTGCTTTTTGCTTAGCTATGTCTTCGTGTAGCTCTTGCACTGCCTGTTTTATTTCCTGCTTTTATTCCTGCTTTAATTCAACGAATATCTCGTCTCAGAAGTTGCCATCCTTTTTGCTATTTTTATCTGGATTTTTATCTGGATTCTGCAATTTCAGTATTCCTGGTATCTTCTGGGGTGTCAGGTCTTTTTGTAGGAGATTTGTTACCACGTTTCCTCATTGTTCTGCTGTCTCTGGCTGTCTCTGGTCCACGGGAAAGAAGGGTTTTGGTGAAGGCCCAGTCCTAGATGCCTCTGGAATCCTCTGGCCCAAAGGACAGACAGAGTGATGGAATTCCTGGTCCTAGATGCCTCTGGAAGCCTCTAGGGCTCAGAATTGGCAGGGTGATGTAATTCCCTGGAAGCCTCTGGCTCACAGGATGGACGGGCAAATGACTTCCTGGTCCTAGATGCCTCCGGCATGCTGGGCAGCGGTAAACTGGAAGCCTCTGGTGCGCACTGGGGGAACGGGGAGATGGTCCCCCTTTTGAGGTGTCCTGTTCCCCCTGGTCCACTCAGCCAAGCTCTCCATCTGTCCTGGCTTCCCTCCCCCAGGGCAAGGCTCTCCACCCTCAGAGCAGAGGTGCCCCTGAGCCATTCAGGGGATCGGCCGCCTTTTCCCCTCTTTTTTCCTCTCTGCCCCTTGTGCCAGTTTCTTCCTAGGCACTGTTTAAGGGTGACCCCCAAAGCCCTGATGTGTTCTTCTGAGCTTTCTTTTACTCTAAAGGGTTCAGTCTTGGGCTTTTTAAATTTTTTTTCCTTCTTTTTCTTTTTAAAATGGCTCCTGCTTACATCGCTACCTGTGGAGACTGCTGAATGCTGTTTCTGATCTGGGGTCCCAGGGCCTTTTCTAGGGGGAGTGCACGTTGTGTTTGTAGTACACACTACCCACAGGTTGGTGTTTCAGAGGCTGGGGCTGCCAACTGCTGACAATTCTCCCTTTTCTGGATCCATGCTTAGCTCAGGCTGAGGATCTGGTTCCGGACCTTCCTCCATCTGTGGTCTGTGGATGTCAGCAGCTCTGGACTGCGCAGAGTCGACTGCTTTTTTCCTCCTCTTCCAATGTGACTTCAGGATTTCTGACCCACCCTCAGCCTTCTATTTGTTGTTGGGGTGCTCCATCCTCTCACAGCTCCGTCAGATGTTCCAGGCCCACGCAAGCTCTCCTGCAAGCTCTCTCTGTCCACAGCTGCCTGCAGCCCCAGCCCTTAGCCACCACAGGTGCGGCGACTTCCTGAGCTTCTGGGTTTTTTTTTTTTTTTTCCTATGCTTTGATGATCCTTCGGAATTTCTGACTTTCCCTTGGCCTCCTTTCAGTTGTTGAGTATGCTCCTCTCTTTCCTAGCTACACTGAGCACACTTTTTCTCACTAAGTTCTCATGAGGAGACATTGTGCAGTGTTAGTACTCAGCCGCCATCTTGACCGGAAGTCCCCTCTACCTGTTATTGAGCGTAGTTTGTCATTCAGATAATAAGTAAAGTTTTATCCTAGCTAAGTGTATACTTTTTGTTTTCTTTAGACTGGATCAGCATGCTTTTGTTTTACTTGTAGTAGAACAACATACTTTTATTTTCTAATGGAATTCTAAGCAGGAGAAAATAGCTATAAACGTCTTAATTTAACACATTTTATTAGATATACTCAAAATTTGCCAGCAAGTCAGCCTGATAAATGAATTCTTATTGACATTTGTTCAGTTTGGTTTTACTCATACATTTGAATCTGATAATAGAACAAAGAAAGCTAGAATCAGTAGGTGATGATGTAGAAGTGAATATAAACACTGAACATTGTTTATAGTACAGGAAAAAATAAAATCCCCACCTGGCCCTAGTGGAATAGGCCTATAATCCCAGCACTTGGAGACAGTGGTAAGAGGATCATAACTTCTAGCCCAGGTAACTTAGCAGTTTAAGGAGACCGTATCTCAAAATAAAAAGTGGGTGCAACTCAGTATGAAGGCTCTGGACTCAGTTGCACAAAAAGGACCAATAAAATGGAAAAAAAGTTCGCCTGCTACTCCTCAGAGAGCTAATATCAAGAATAAAGAACTGAAAAAAATAATATGCAAAATAAAAGACCAAATCAATTGCTGGAGGAATGGTACAGTGGTGAAAGCAGTTAACTTGTAAGCGCAAGGCCCTAAGTTTGATTCCCCAGCACCGCATAAAGCTGATCGTGGTGATGCACACCTGTAAAGCCAGTACCTGGGGAGGCTGAAGTACGTGGATTGTCCTGAATCCAAGGCCAACCTGGGCTACACAGTGAGTTTAGGACCAGCTGTCTCAAGAAAATAATAAGTAAATAAAACCAAATAAAAAATGAGCAGTTGAAATGAATAAACATTTCTTTGGAGAAGTACAACAATGGCCAGTAAATACATGAAAAATATTCACCATATTTAGTCATTAGAGACATACAAGTCAGAACTGCACTGCACTGCACTTCCATCTTATCCCTGTGGGAATGGCTAGTATCAAGAACTCAACAACAACATGCTGATGAGGAAATCAGAACCTTTTTTCATTGTTAATGGAACTATGAACTGGTGCGACCACTATGGAAATCTGTGTGCTGATTCCTCAAAACAAAAATAGAAATTCCATTTGAGGTTTACCTCTTCCTAAAAAAGTTAAAACATGTTATGCAATAGTAATACATGAATAACCATATTTATTGTGGCACAATATACAATTGCTATATCTTGGAAGCAGCTGATATGTCTATCAACAGATAATACACAAAGAAGGTGTAGTTTATATACATAATGGAATACTACTCTGCCGCGAAGAAAAATAAAATTGAGTCATTTCTAGGAAAACTGATGCACCTTGAGACCATTGTGCTTAGCAAAATGAATCAGACAAGAAGATTGAATATATTTCTCTAATATGAGTAAAACAAAGTATAAATAAATAAAAGAGCAAAATAAATAGTGATGGTAGGGAACAGGGAAGTAGATTTTGTCCAAAGTGGAATATGTATATCCACCAGTTCTTTAAGATGAGTGTAATTGTTTATCAAAAATAAGGAATAATATTTTTGGGGTAAAAACCAATAGGAAATCACAATTGGTCCATGACCTTTAAATATCTGCCAAATATTATTCTTACTGTCACTAATACAGATGTGTAAGAAAATGGAAAAAATGTACATCTAGCATAGTACAGTGTAGTTTAAAATACTGAAGTCATTGAGGATTTAAAAAATAGAAATGATTGGAAATTTATGCTTGTGATGAAAAAAGGCCTTTTGAGCAGATGAAACTATTTTTAGAGAGATGAAAGAATAGTTTTTATATCTTAGGGTCCTGTTCTCTACTGCATTCCCATCAACAGAAAAACAGATAAAGAAGATGTGATTGATGTGCACAGTACATAAGAAAGATAAAATTCAATCATCAAATTCACCTGGGACCTATTCCTTGAAACTTCACTTATCACCTTAGATTTAGTTAAAAATGCAGAATCTCAGGTCCTTCTCTGGACTTCCCAATCTAAATATGACTTCGTATATATATGTTAGTTGCTAAAAATGTTAATGTTTAAAATATTTTGAGAAGAAAATATGCACATGCCACAGTTTCTTGAAATACATAAAAATGCAGTGAAAAAAATGCAAAAAAATTGAGCCTCCTTTGTGTGTATATGTGGGTTTTCGTTGTTCATTTTTTCTCACTTTTGTGTATGCATGTAATTTTTATAATGTTTGTTATGAAAATGGATATCATACATAAACTGTCAGACTTCCCACATTTCTAAAGGCCTCTGGGTTGCTGAGCTTTTACTGTATCTACCTAGATATATTTATATCCTTTATTTTATATCATATATTTGTTCTGTATAATGTGAAGGTCCTGGGCTTTAACCCCCTGTACATACAATATAAATATATACAGCATAAATGTTACGGCAACAGAAACATTGCCACTGCTCCAGGATACCCTCCTGAAGATGTATCCCCACTTTCTTGCACTTTTGAATCCATTCTTAAGTCTTTTCTGAGTGTCTCTTTAGGTTGTGCTTATGGCTACTATTGTGATTTGAATCTGGAATGTCCCCTTAAAATCTCATGTATTTGAATGTTACAGATTGTCTATGGAACCATATGCTGTTGGGAGATGGAGGTCTAGTCTGGAGGGTTGGATTACAGACATGTAAATTGGATTATAGGCATATAGTGGGGGTTTACCACACCTTCCACAACCTGGATCCAGGAGGGGCTGATCACTGGGACAAAACCGGAATGATATATAAGCTGCTTCCTGCCTTTCTTGGAGGACTAATTTCAACTATTCTTAACCTTCCTTCGTTTTTTGATGTGAGAATCTGCCTCCACCTCTGCCTCTGCCATGTACTTCCATTGCTACCAGCCGCCCCTGAATGGACCTTCTGAAACTGAGCTAAAATAAACCTTTCCTCCCCTAAATTTGTGGGTGTCAGGTGTTGAGTCACAGCAACAAAAAAGTAACTAAGACAAATTGGTACCGAGACTGAGGTCATTGCTGTACTTTAACTGACCATGTGGCTTGGAAGCCTTTGGAACTGGTTTGCTGGAGCAATTTGTAAAGGTTTGAGGATGCCAGCTGGAGAACTTCAGGAGTGCTTTGAGCTGAGCTTGGTGGGAGTTTCTGGTCGGAGCTCAGAAGACTAGAATGCTGATAAAAGTGTGGATTGGAAAGGCCAGTCTCAAGACTTTTCACATGGGAAGGAGGACTGTTGGCAAGTGGCCTAAAAACCACATGTGCTACACTCTGGCAAAACTTTTTTCAACATTTTGTCCTTGTTCAGAGACTTTGCTTGAAACTTGAGATTAAGGGCAGTGGACTGCTTACTCTCGTGGAGGAAATACCAAGGCAGACTCATGTTCAGACTGTTACATGGCTTCTGTTTGTGGCTTTTAGCCAGCTCTCTGGCGAAAGAAGACAATGGCAGAGACAACAAATGTAAAAAGCTTGCAGTCTGGCGTGAAAAAGCATGTTGTTCAAGAAACTAACATATAACAGAAGATAAGAACTTGGAACCAAGACTGTAAGAAAGAGGCCTTCACCATATCTCAGGAAGCAGCAAGATCCCACCCTTTACCAATTAAAGGGTGCAAAGGCAAAAGATCTTGTTGTGTGAAGAATACCCCAAGGCTCCCTGTAGGGCCAAAGAGGGAAGCGTTTTTCTGGAGTTCAGCTCCCTAGAGTTCAGAAATCCAGACACTAAGAAACTGCTGCAGCCATGGCACAAGGGAGCCAAACTACTGCTCAAGATAGTGGCAGATCTTGGAGATGTCCACATGGTTGCATTTTTACAAGCTTGTAGAGCCCAAGAGTTGTGGGTTCATGGAGGCTTCCACCCATATCTCAGAGGAAGGCCTTGAAGGCCAAGCAGTGTGCCCTTTGGAGGGCAGTGTGTGAAGTTGTGAAGAAGCCTAAAGTGCAATGGAGATCCCAAAAATTTGGAAAAGCCAGGAGCATGGATTGTCAGCTGAGAAACACAGCAAGCCATGAGTGGATCCAGCCCAAAGAACGGAACATGGAGGTTGCAGCCAGCAGCAATGCCACAGGAGTGGGGCCACCCAAGCCCTCTGCAGTTCGTACCTCACCAGAATTTATCCTAGTTGCTGGGCATGGAGCTGCAGGATTTAACCCTTGCCCTGTGGGCTTTAGGAATTGTTTGGGGCCTGTTACTTTTTGTCCCCTTATTCCTCCCTTTGGGAAAGGCTTACCCTGTGCCATTTTATGTTGGAAGTGCTTAACCCTTTGGTTTTAACATGAGCTCACACCTAAAAGTTTGTTGTACGTCTCAGAAGAGACTAAAAACTTGGATTATCTTTAACAGTGTTGAAATTGTTAAGACTTTGGTAACTCATGGAGAAAGACTAACTACATTTTGCATGGGAAGAAAGACATGAGTCTTTTGGGGGTCAGGGGTGGAATATTGTGGTTTGGATCTGGAATGTCCCCCAAAGTCTCATGTATTTAAATGTTATAGATTGTCTGTGAAACCATATGCTGTTGGGAGTTTGGGGTCTAGTCTGGAAGGGTGGATTACATATCTGTAAATCGGATTATTGGTTTGTAAATTAGATTATAAGCATATAGTGGGGGTCTACCACACCTTCCACACCTGGATCCAGGAGGGGCTGATCATTGGGATGAAACTTGGAAGGTTATATAGGCTTCCTGCCTTGGAGGACTGATTTCGACTAGTCTCACTTGCCTTCCTGTCTGATGTCGTGAGAAGCTGCCTCTGCCTCTGCCATATACTTTTATTGCTGCCAGCTGCCCCTGAATGAACTGTGACCTTCTGAAAGTGTGAGCTAAAATAAGCCTCTCCTTCCCTGAATTTGTGGATGTCGGCTATTGAGTCACAGCAATGAAAAAGTAACTAAGACAGCTACTTCCATATCCTGAATTGATTCAAAACATTTCTCTTCATGGTCTTTTTAACTTTGGGGGAAAATCAGAAGTTATGTAGTGGGATAAGGACAATCTCAAGTTTTTATGATCTTGCCTTTCTCTGGATGGCACTGAACAAGATTCACTGTATTTTCGATCAGACCTTTTATAGACACACCATGAAATAAGTATGTTCAAACCAAGACGAAATACTTGGAGGGAATTGCTAGTAAGGTCTTTTACTGAAATAAATTTTTTATTCAAACCTTTGCATATATTGCAATCAATTCATATATTGCTAAGTCACAATCTTTTTAACTCTGATGAAAATTTAAAATATTTTTGTGATGTAAACTTTTATTCCTTAACTTTTTCTTGTGCATTTCATTTTTAAGATTCTTGGATCTCCCAGTCAGCATTGTTTCCCCGTAATCAGAAAAAACAAGGGGTGGAGTCGTTATCACCAGTGGCCTTACATCCTAAACAGCATTACCAACCTTCAACCCAACAGCAACTTACCAAACAAGCTAAAATCACCTGTGCATATTGCAAAAATCCTTTACAGAAGGGACAGACAGCTTATCAACGAAAAGGATCACCTCATCTCTTTTGTTCAACTACTTGCCTTTCTTCGTTCTCTCGCAGACGTACTCGAAAGCCACGAAACATAACATGCAAAAAGTAAGCAGTAACTTTCAGCATTTCTTCATGTAGTTGATTACTAGTATAAGTTAATGTTCTGAATTCAGTTATAGATCTGAACAGATTGATGGGTAGGATTATAAAATTCATTAAACTTGAGTTAGCCAGTTAACCTAAAGGAAGAGTCGGAGTTACGTACTCATTCAAACTACACTTGATTTAGGCAGGAAAATGAAATCTGTCTTTGGACGTATATTGTCCCTTCCTCTGGTGGTGCTTCTGCCTCTGCCCTTAAAATTATATCTCAGTTCTGCCAAGTTACTACCAACATTTTTGAATACTTCTATAAAATTAAAGAATAAGATTCTTCTGTCAGTTTTTTTATAAACCTCTGAATCTTTTTATGTTTAGGAACTCATGGCAGTGAACCCAAAAGTCGATTTACTACATGGAAAAGTTGGATTAAATTATAATTAAATGAAAAATGCAATGTTCTTGGGCTGGAAGATGGAGCTCACTGGTCGAATTCTTGCCTAGTATTTGCAAGGCCAGTGGTTCAATCCCTACCACCATGGAAAAAGGGGGCATGGGTGGCAGTGTCCATAAATTATGTCTGTCCCTTCTGTTTCAGAGATGCACTTGTGAAGAAGGGTACTGTTGTTCCTCCAGTGGAATCAAGTAGATCTTTCCAAGAACTTTGTAATCCATCTTTTTTGTCTCTTTGTGAAGACAACCAGAATTTCAAAACAGGACTCTTCAATAAATCAAGATGCATAATCTGTAGTAAATTAACAGAGGTATTTTTCGTTTCGTCTAATTATACATTTTTATTTATGTCACATCCCTTTCCCCTTCCCATTCTTACTGTCCCAACCCTTCTGCAGAAATTTCATCTTCTTACCTTCATCAATCTCTTTAACTATTTTCTTTTTTTTCCCCACTATTTTTATTAATACACATATGCAATACATAGTGTTTACCATGAACTTGAGTATTTCGTGCACATACATATCATAGCAACTTTACAATCCCTTCCCATTTTTGACCCTCCCACACCTTCCCCACTCCTTGCCCCAGCTCTGGCTATCACTTCATGTGGTTCTACAGAATGTCTGTGTTCTGGGTTTCCCAAGTCAGAGAGACTATACAGTACTTAACATATTTAATCTTCCGCACCTAAATCATTTCACTTAAGTCACCACTCTTAAAGCAACTTCCTATTCCTCGAATGGTCCGCAGTGGTCAAATCTTGATGCCTCTTCTGAATCCAACCAAACCCTTTATTGGGATATTTGCCAAAAGTTTTATTTTTTCTACATTTTGCTCTATGTTTGTTGATATTCTTTAACCTGGCCTTACCCACCAGTCCACATTAGAAAATAACTACAAGCATGTAATTCAGAAGACTAGTAAATTTGAGAAAGAAAAATAAAAGTTAAATTTCAAATGTCTTAGCTCAATACTGGAAGGTACGTGTTTGTATGTTCACAGGGTTATCTTTACATTGTACGTTCACAGGGTTATCTTTACATCAGTCAGTTTTCTTAGGAGAAATTTTCATCAGTGACCTAATAAGTGAATTGCTACAATAAAACAAGTTAAAATTATATCACATTGCTACATTAAATGAACTTACATCTATATCACATAATTATACTTAAAGTAGCAGATATGAAGACAAATTTAGTTATTTCAGAATTTTTTTAACTTTCATAACTTATTTACTCACATTTCATTATTACTAACATTCTGCTAGGTTTGGTTTATAATTTTATCTGCCTATCGATCCATATATTCATGCATACATATTTTTAAAAGATTCTGTCAGTTCCCCATGTTGCATTATTAATTAGTAATCTGTTTTACACAGTACTATATTTTTACTAGTAATGATGTGGGGAGATTTCATAGATTTTTATAGAACAGCTGGTACTGTCTTAGAAGTATATCAATCAGATGATTTAATTACCACTCTTTATTTTATTACATTTTCTCTTTAGATGTTACCTTTCCTCCAAGTTATTTTGGTGCTGTTTTGTGACTCTCACAGAGGATAAACTCGCGTTCAACACCAAAAAAGTGAATTGCTTCATTCAACAACCTTAAGACTTTATCAATTTGCTACATTAAATGGACTTAAATCTTTATCACATAAGTATACTACAGTTAAAGCAATAAATAGCTGTGCTTAGTTATTTCAGATTTTTTGACTTTCATATATTGTTCACTCATATTTCACTAATTAACATTTTGCCCTATTTAGTTTATCCTTTTACCTGTCTATTCATACCTAATTTCATGCGTAGCCTTACTTTTTTCTCAGCTCATTCTCCTCATTCTCCTTGGCCTCCTTTTCACTTTCTAAGTTTCCTTTAAGTATTCTGTGCAATGCTGGCATAGTGGCTACAAATTTCTTTAAGCTTTCTATGTCATGGAAAGTTTTAATTTCTCCCTCTAATTTAAAAGATAATCTTGCTGGATATGGCAGTCTTCGTTGGCATTTATGTTCTCTTAGTGCTTGAATGACATTGCTCCATGATCTCCTAGCTGTTAGAGTCTGGGTTGAGAAAACTGCAGTTATCCTGATGGGCTTATCTTTGTAGGTACCCTTCTGTTTTTCTCTTACAGCTTTTAGTATTTTCTCTTTGTGTTGGGTTTCTGGTATTTTGATTATGGTGTGTCGTGTTGAGGATCTCTTCTGATCAAAGCTGTTTGGTGTTCTATATGCCATGTTCATTTCTTTTCTTAGATTTGGGAAATTATTTTCCACTATTTCATTAAACATGTCCTTTAAGCCTTTTGTTTTGTCCTCAGTCGTCTTCTGGATTCCCATAATTCTGAGGTTGTTTCTTCTTAAATCATCTATCAGCAATTGTAATGATTCGCTTTATTTATTTTGAGTTCTTCATGGCCTGTATGTTACAGCTCAATTATTACTTTATTTTCTAGGTCTGACATTCTATTCTGAAGATGTTTAATGTGGTTGCTTATTTTTTTCCTGTGTGTTTTTCACTTCCTGAATATCTGCATTCAATTTTTCTGTATCTCTGTTGTGTTCTCTCATTTCTTGTATTGCCTTCATGCTCTTCTGGTGTATTTCTTCTCTGGTCTCCTCTTTTTGCTTTTCAAGGCTTGCTTTTTGCTTATCTATGTGTTGGTGTAGCTCTTGCGCTGTCTGTTCAATTTCCTGCTTTAATTCAGTGTATTTCTGGGCCCAGAAGTTACCATCATTTTTACCATTTTCATCTTTGGATTCTGCAATATTTCAGTATCCCTAGTATCATCTTCTGGGGTGTCACGTCTTTTTATAGATTTATTAGCACATTTCCTCATGGTTCTGCTGTCTCTGTCTCTGGTGCACAGGAAAGAAGGGTTTGGTTAAGGTCCAGTCCTAGATGCCTCTGGAATCCTCTGGCCCAAGGGACAGACAGGGCGATGGAATTCCTTTTCCTAGATGCCTCTGGAAGCCCCTGTGGCTCAGGATTGACAGGGTGATGTAATTCTTTGGAAGCCTCTGGCTCACAGGATGGACGGGCGATGGACTTCTCGGTCCTAGATGCCTCTAGCGTACAGGACAGCAGCAAACCAGAAGCCTCTGGCACGTGCTTAAGGAATGGGGCGATCGTCCCCCTTTTGAGGTATTTTGTTCACCCGGCCCCCTCAGCAAAGCTCTCCATCTGTCCTGGCTTCCCTCCCCCGGGGAAGGGCTCTCCACCCTTGGAAGTGCCCCTGAGCCGTTCTGGGGACCAGCAGCCTTTTTCCCTTCGATCTCCTCTCTCTGCCGCTTGTGCCACTGTCTTCCATGGTATGCTTAAGTAGACCCCGAAAGCCTTGATGTGCTCTTCTGAGGTTTTTTTTTTAACTCTAAAGGGTTCAGTCTTGGGCTTTTTTTTTTTTTTTCCCTTTTTTAAATGGCTCCTGCTGACATCATTGCCTGTTGTGGCTGCCAAGCACTTCTGCTTCTGATCTGCACTCCCAGGGGCACTTTCTAGGGGCAGCACATGTTGTATTTGTAGTACACACTACTCGATGGTTAGTTTTTCGGGGACTGGGTCCGCCAGCTGCCGACAATTCCCACTTCTCTGGATCCACTCTTACCTCAGTCTGAGGTTCTGGCTCTGGACTTTCCTCCGTCTGCGGTCTGTGAATGCTGGTAGCTCAGGACCACGCTGAGTCGCCTGCTTTTTTCCTCTTCTTCCAATGTGACTTCAGGATTTCTGACTGTCCCACAGCCTCCTGTCTGTTGTTGGGATGCTCCGTCCTCTCCCAGCTCCATCAGATGTTCCTCCGGGCCCGCGCAAGCTTTCCTCCACCTGCAGCTGCCTGTAAATCCAGCTGTTTGCAGCTGTCCTGCGGCAGCTTCCTGGGCTGCTGGGATTTTTTTTTTTTTTCTCTGCATTCGATGTTCCTTTGGAATTTCTGGCTTTCTGCTGGCCTCCTTTCAGTTGTTGGGGTGCTCCTCTCTTTCCTAGCTACATCAAACACGCATTTTCTAACTAAATTCTTGACTCTTTAAGTGGGTCTACGAGGAGACATTGTGCAGCTCTGTTGTTTGGCCACCGTCTTGACTGGAAGTCCCCCTCTTTAACTTTTTTTTTAATAGTTTGGTTTTGTCATATTCTAGAAACTACAATATTTAACTTTTTGGGTCAGATTCATTTCTCTAAGTACAGTGGTCTAAATGTGTTTCCAGATTCATACAAATGACTCATATTTGTCTTTATGGCAGAGTAGTATTCCATTGTATATGTATACTACATCTTCTTTATCCAGTCATCTGTACTTGGCATATTGGCTTCTTCCAAGGTTTGGTTATAATAAATCATGCTGTTTTAAACATGGATATGCATATATCAGTCTTGTATGATGGCTTTTAACTCTTGGGAAGATCCCCAGAAGTAGTGTAGCTTAGTCAAATGGTCATCCTTTTGAGGAATCTGCATACTGCTTTCCATAGTGGTTGTGCATTGCAGTCCCACGAGTAATGTAGGATTCCTTTTTCCCACGGCCTTACTGGTATTCGTTGTTCTTTGGGTTATTAATACCAGCCATTATTACTGGTATTAGATGAAACCTCAGTGTTGTCTTGATTTGCATTTCCTGATGGCTGCTGATGCTGAACATTTTTTCATGTATTGGCTGTTCAGCCTGAGAACTGTTTATTCATTTCAGATAGTAGCCATCTGTCTGAGGAGGAGTTCACAATTTTTTCCCTTTCCATCGGTTCTGTCTGTACTCTGTTGTTTCCTTTGCTGTGCAAAAGCTTTTTAATTTCTTATCCCAGTTTTTCATTCTTAGTGTTGTCTCTTATGCTTTGGGTGTTTTATTGAGAAAGTCCTATGTCTATGTCCTCATCAGTTTTGTCTATTTTTACTTGTGTCTTTTTTTTTTTTTTTTTTTGGAGACAGGGTCTCACATTGTGGCCCAGGCTGGACTGGTCCTGAACTCGCTGTGTAGCTCTTGGTAGCCGTAGACTCACAACATTCCTCCGACCTCAGCTTCCCAAGTGCTGAGATTACTGGCATGCACCACACTGCCTGCTTATGTGATGCTGAGGAATCAAACTCAGGGTCTCACGCTTGCTAGGCAAGCTCTTTGACCACTGTGCTGTTTCTCCAGTTCCAGTGTGTCCATTTTAATGTTTGAGTTGGTACGTGGTGAAAGATAGGGATCTAGTTTCATTCTTCTACGTGTGGTTAGCCAATTTAATTTTCCCAACAGTATTTGTTAAAGATGGTATCTTTATTCTGACATGTTTTTCACACCTTTATCAAAGATCAGATGGCTGAAGGTACTTGGGGATGTTTCCTAATCTTCAGTTCTATTCCATTGATGCATGTGTCTGTTTTTTTGTGCCAGTACCAGGTGATTTTTATCATTGTTGCTGTGTAACATAATTTGATAACTAATATTGTAATGTCTCCTGCTTTGTTGCTTAAGATTGTTTTGGCCAGTTTTTTGTTTGTGTCTTCTATATATTTAGTAAGCTTTGTATTTATTAGGGCCATCATTTGTGTAAACCCACTGATTCTTACTTGCATTTCTTTAAAAATATCTTGTTTGAACTGACTCTTCACAGAAATCAACTCTTCTTTTTGCATTTTTGACTCCCTTTCCTGTAAGTTCCACCATTTCAGGGGTCTCAGGTTTTTCTGTGTGTGTCCCATTGCCTTGTCGTCCCATGATTCTATTGTTGAGTGACCTCACTTTAACACCCTAGCTGAGAGGTTTCTTTGAACATGTATGAGGGTATGTTAGGGGACCCAAAAAACTATTCATTCAGAAGTGTGCTAGAGTAGGCCGTGAAGGGAGACTTAAGTCTGATTGCCTTTAATGGTGTCCTGTTCACAGCCTGCTCCACAAATCTCTCCCATCTGTCCTGACTTCCTTTCCCCAAGGGAGGGGAGGAGGGATTTTCCACCCTCTGAAGTGCTCCCACTAGTGCCTTAATCTTTCCACCCTCTGAAGTGCTCCCACTAGTGCCTGAGTCATTCAGGAAGTCAGTGGCCTTCCTCTTCTCTCTGTAACTATGTCTTGTGCCAGTTTCTTCCTAGGCACTGTGAAGAGTATCCCCAAAATCTCTGCTGTGGCCCATATGTGGCTTCTCTTGCCCTAAGCAGTTCAGACTCCAAGGTCTGTATTTTTGTACCTCAGTTTCTATTTAACTTCCAACGGTTATTGTAAGCTCTGCCATCTACATAATATACATATCCTAGGTATATACCATGAAGTTGAAAGAATAAAGATGTTACAACTATCTTATTAACAAAAATCCGGGGGTTTTAAAATTTGCATATCACATCTCTTTCCCTTTCGTCTTTCCCCTTCCCCGTTTCTCTCTCCACAATGTCCATCTCAACTTTCTTTCCGCTCTTTTTTACTTTTTTTATGGTTTGGTTTTCTCTTATTAGAGAAACCATATGAAGCAAATATCCCATTTGTGTAATGTGAAAAGTACATATTTGTTACTAGTACTAAGGCAGTAGTTCTATGGTAAATATTGTTCATATTAGCAAGAATAAAAAATTTTGAAACCTAACTAAAGTTGATCTTTTTAACCTCACACTAGGACACAGTTTTCTCAGTTATCACATTAAGAACCACTTTACTAATTGATACATTGATAGCATCCTGAATATCCATAATAATTTCTTTCACCAAGATACCATTAGTCTTTCCGTTGCAAAAACTAGTTATTTCATTACCTTTTTTTTGTTAATCTGGTTCATATATTTTAGTTAATAAATTTGGTTTCTCTTTTAGATTCGCCATGAAGTCAGTGTTAATAATGTAACACACAAACTGTGCAGTAATGCTTGCTTTAATAAGTACAGGTTGGCCAATGGTTTAATAATGAACTGCTGTGAACAATGTGGAGAGTACATGCCCAATAAAAGTACGGGAAGCAGTATCCTGATTGGAAGTCAGCAGAAGAGATTTTGCTGTCAAAATTGTGTTAATGAGTATAAACAGGTAATTGTTTTAATCTGCTTATGATGATAAAGTCGTTCATAGTTTTACTCTTAGCTTATGTTGACCAGATTTATCTTAGAGCTCACCTAGCTTCATTTTCTCTTTAAACTTGCCCCATCTCTGGTAAGTATTGAAATCCGTCTACTATTGTTAACCTTTGCTTACCTCCTCCCCACTCCCCTGCACTCTTCATCTCAGCACCTCCCCTCTTCCCATATTGGGTATTCTAGAAGCTTCACACTCAGCAATATTCCCACCCTATTTTTCCCCCATTTTATTGATATGTACAAGTGGAAAATTTGAGGTTTACAATGGAGTTGAGCATTTTGTGCACAAACGTTTCTTGTCAAAGTGACAAGGGCTTTCCCGCTCTCCTTTTGTCCCTCCCTCTACCTTCCTTTCCCTCCCTACACTCCCACCCTGTCTCCCTCTTTCACTGTCTTCCCACCCTATTTTTTATCTTTATTTTGAGACAAAATCTCCCTAAATTCCCATGTTGCCTATACAGGACTTGAATTTGCAGTCATCCTTCCTCAGACCGGCACCATGAGGCCCAGCTAATAAGCTTGGTTTTAAATGTTCACTCATTTTCCATAAACATAATTTTTGAACTCTAACAACCTCAGAGTTACATCCATAGTGCAGAATCTTACTAAATTGCTCCTATCAGGCTCTAACTTGAAATCCCCTTGCCTCCCAGAGTGGGTAGGATTGAAAGAGTGTGCTACCACAACCAGCTATTTTATTTACTTATTTTAAATTGAAATGGGTATCTCACTGTATTGTCCAAACTGGCCCCAGACTGCTAAGCTTAATCCAGTGATCCCCCTGCCCCAGCCCCCCAAGTAGCTAGACTATAAGTGTTTTATTGTCATGCCCCAGCTAAAATTGAGTTGTCTTCTAATTAATTGAGTTATTAAAATTGTGGTTTTTCTTTCTGTATTTACTTATTTTGATTAAGGTTACAATCTGGGTGGTTTACATCCCCAAGCTTTTTAATTTTGAAAGAGACTTTCCTTGAGTCTCGAATTTAACCATACTGGGCTCAAATTTGGCAGTTCTACCTCTACTTCTCAGTGTGTTAGTATTATAAGCATCTGTCCCCATACCAAGAAAGAATTTGTTTTGTGTTTTAGAGACAGGGTCTCACGCTAGTTCAGTCTGCTCCTGAACTCACCAAGTAGCCCAGGCTGCCGTCAAATTCAGGGTCTTGCATTTGCTAGGCGAGTACTTCAAGAGCTGATCGGTTCCTCCTGCCCCTCATTTGTATGCCTTTTTTTTTTTTGGGGGGGGGGGGGAACCGGGTCTCTCTCTGTAGTCCAGGCTTGTCCTGAACTCACTATGTAGCCCAGGCTGGGAGTAGACTCATAGCAATCCTCCTACCTCAGCCTTCTGAGTGCTGGGATTACAGGCAGGTGCCATTCCCAGCTTATGTGGTGCCAGGGAATCGAATTCAGGTACTTATTAACCATTGAGCTATCCCCCCGCCACACCCCTTATTTTTAAACAGTCCCTCTCATCCTTAGTTGCCCATGTGCCACCATGCTCAGCAAGAAATTCTTTATAGATTCAGGATTTGTGCCTGTTTAGCTAGTTTTCTCTCAGACTAATTTGTCTTTCACTTCCCTAATGTTGTTATAAGTTTGATAAAGTTCAATGTATTTGATTTTTATCTATTTGTTTATTTATTTTAGTATTAGAGATTGAGTCCAGGGTCCTTCACACTGACCTTTTCTTGTTTCTGATTTTGAGACAAGGCTTTACTGAGTAGTGAGTTACCCAAGCTGGGCCCGAACTAACATCTTTCTGCCTTAACGTCAGAGAGTGCTGGAGTTACAAACCTGTGCTGCCTGGCCCATCTTCCTTTTTTATTTCTAATTAATACTTTTTGTGTCTTGTTGAAGGAATCCTTTCACAATGAAATTACAAAGTCTTTTCATACATTTTCTAGGAGAAGTTTTTTTGATTTTATGGGTGGGTTTGTTATTTTTTCTGTTTTGTTGGGGGTTTTTGTTTTTTTTTCTTTTGTTGGTTTTTGTTTTCTTGGGATTAAATGAGGACCTTGAGTATCCTAGGTAAGTGTTGTCCCTCTGAGCCACATTACTAGCCTTATAATCCTTTTAGTTGGCTTTTTTTTGCCCACTTTTTATTAGAATATATGTAATACATAATGTTTACAGTTAATTTTGTTCCCATATATATCGCATCAACTTTACAGTCCCTTCCCATTTTTGGCCTCCCATGACACCCCCCCCCCCATTATCCCCTAACTCCCACTATCACACTCATTTGATTCTGTAGAATGTCTGTTTTCTGAGTTTCCCAAATCAGAGAAACCATGCAGTATTTAACATATTTAAACTTCTGCATCTGACTCACTTCTCCACTCAAATCACCACTCTTTAGCTCAGCTTCCCACTCCTAGAATGGGCTACAGTGCCAAATCTTAATGCCTCTTCTCTGAGTCCAGCAGAGCAGGATATTTGCTAAAAAATTTCTTTTTCTATATCTTACTATATCCTTGTTGAGATTCTTTAACATGGCTTCACCCACCAGTCCACATGAGATAAAAACAGCAGTGTAATTCATAAGGGTAGAAAGTGTGAGAAAGAAAAAGAATTTAAATTTAAAATGCCTTAGCTGAATACTGAAAAGTAAATGTTTGTGCATTCAAAAGACATTTAGGTTATCATTACATCAGTCAGTTTTCTTAGGATAAACTTACATCAAAGACTGAATAAGTGAATTGCTGCAGTAAATGAACTTAAGTTTATATTGAATTACTACATTAAATGAACTTAAGTCTGTATCACATAAGTATATTATACTTAAAGCAGTGGATATGGCATACTTAGGAATTTTTAAACTTTCATGAATTATTTACTCAAATTTCACTAATGTTTTGCCAGATTTGGTTTTTGATTTTATCTATTCATCCATATTTTAAAGACTTTATACCAATTCCCCATGTTAAATATAATTATTGTCTTGCAAACTAATATGCTCTTATAAATAATGTGGGGAAACTTCACAGATTTTACAACACAACTGGTACTGTTTTAGAAGTATACCAATCAGTGGTTCAAATACCAGTCTATTCTTTTGTTACACTATTCTCTTTGTTTCCTTTCCTCCATGTTTTTGGGTGCTACTTGTCTCTCTGTCTCTCTCAAAGATTCCTTCAAGTATTTTCTGCAATGCTGGGCTAGTGGTTGCAAATTTCTTTAAGGATTCTCAGTCATGAAAAAGTTTTACTTCTTCAATTTTCAGGGATAATTTTGCTGGACATGAAAACCTGAGTTGACACTGTCTTACTGTCTTAAAGCTTGAAATATTTTGCTCCAGGTTCTCCTGACCTTTAAAGTTTGCATTAAGAATTCTACAGTAATTCAGATGGGTTTCCTTGGTAGAATAATGTCTGTTTTCTCTTGTTGCTCTAAGTATTTTCACTTAATGTATTCCTGGGGTTTTGGTGAGAGTCTCATTGCTGGTTGAGGTTATTTGATGTTCTGTAAGCTCTTTGTACCTAAAAATTAGTTTCTTTTTCTAGATTTGGGACATTTTCTTGCATGATTTTAGTGAATAAATTCTTTATGCCTTTGGTGCTATCTACTGTTCTTTCTCCCACAAACCATAATTCTGAGATTGTTCTCTTTGAATAATCTATCATCTGCTGTATCCAGCTCCTTTGCTCATTTCTAATTTTAGAGTCATTCCTAATTATAGCATTTGTTTCCTCAGCCTAGTATTTAAGGTCTGAAATTCTGTCCCCACAATGTTCAAGTCTACTTCTCCTCATTTCAAATGAGTTTTTCATATCCTGAATTTCATCTAGATTTCTTTTCAAAATTTCCACTTCCCTATTAAAATGTTCCATCATATCTTGCATTTCTTTGTTTACTTCAGCCAACTTTTTATTTGTGGCTTCTATATGCTCAGTAAGCATTGTCTCCAGGACAACCACTATTTATTTAACTTCGTCTTTAAGCCCACTGATAACTTTTGGATGTCTTTGAGAATATCTTGTTTGAACTGGTTGTTCGACTCATTTATTTGCTTTTTGACTTCCTTCCACTATTTCAGAGCTCATGACGTTAGTTTCTGGGGTCTCAGACATCTCTGTAGGTGTCCCGTTGCCTTGGCTTCTTCCCATGTTTCTCTTGTTGAGGGACTTCACTTTAAAGGCCTAGCTGAGAGGTTTTTTTGAATGGCTATGACAGTGTTGGGGATGGGGGAGCTGCCATTCCTCTAAGTTCTGTACAGGGAGTAGGTATCTCGTTCACCCTCAACCCCCTTAGCAAAGCTCTCCTGCCTGTCTAGCTTCCCTCCCCCAAGGGTGGGGCCCTCAACCCTCTAAGGTGCTCCTGCAACATTCAGCCATTAAGGAGGTCTGCAGCCTTTCTCTCCACAACTGTTTCTTATGCCATTTTTTCCTAGGCACTGTTTAAGAGTGACCCCAAAACCCTGATGCACTCTTCTGAGCTTTTTTACTCTAATCAGTTCAGTCTTGGACTTTTTTTTTCTTTAAATGGCTCCTGCTTATGTCATTGCCTATGATGCTTCTGAGTGCTGTTTCTAATCTAGAGGTCTTTTCTAGGGGAAGCTTGCAGTGTGCTTGTAGTATGCACTACCTGCAGGCTTTTTTTTTTTTTTTTTTTTTTTTTTTTTTTTTTTTTTTTTTTTTTTTTTTT
>PVKB01003228.1:0-60166 GCA_004027205.1 Ctenodactylus gundi | reverse complement strand
CAGCTCAGGACCACACTCAGTCGGCTTCTGTTTTCCTCCACTTCCAGTATATCTTCAGGATTTCTGACCTTACCATGGCCTTCTTTCAGTTGGCGGGGAGCTCCTTGCTCTCCCAGTTTGGTCAAAGGTTCTGGAATCCAAGCTGTCTTTCCCCTGTTTCTGTAATCCTTTTAGTTTTAAATTGATTCTGGGAATGGTGTGTGAGATACAAATTAAGAAATTAACCAGCCACATGATTTCAAGTTATTAAAAAGCTGTAAGTGATGAAAGTAGTGTGGTATTGGCATATAAAAATAAAGAGATCAGAGGCATGTAGAAGTAGAGCCCCAAATAGTTAGTTGATTTTAGAATTAAGTATTGGAGAGGTGTTTTAAGGTGGAGTCTTCTGGTAGCTGTGTCTGTGTTGGGGAGTGGATGTGGGTGTGGGTTATGACCACCTGACTCAACTCCAGGGTACATCCCACCTTATTTTTGGACCCTTTGTTTGCTCCACAATAATGAGCACTCCCAGGAGCCTTAGTGATAGGCTAGGTCACCTAATAACTCTTATATTTCAACTTACATGAAATTTGCCAGACTTTCTTCCAGAGGAGTTATGTGTGCCATTTTCCACCCTCCTCTGCACCTAGGGGCATTCTGGTTCCTTCATGATATTATCAACACTTGTCATTATCTCTTTATTATAGCTTACTAGATATGACATACTTGTATCATTTTGGTTAGTATTTTCTTGATGTTCAGCAAGGAGCATCTTTTCATGGGCATATTTAGCCTGTTACATATGTTAATTTTTTAAGTGTTAATTTAAAATAAAATTGTAATCTATCCTATTTCTCCCTAGATGATGGAAACAAAATCAGAATCATTGTCAGCATTAGAAAAAAGAAAAAGGAATGTGATTAGAGAAGAAAATGAAAGAAAACAATCAGGGTCATCGAATATACTTCTAGAAAAAGTAGAGGGAATACCAGAAAACAAAGGAAAGACTTCGGATCTGCAAGTTTCAGCATACTATACCCCAGACACATTATTGAGCAAACAGAATGTAAATTTACCTTCTTCTGTGTTAGCCATAGCTGATAAATTTCAGAAGCAACTAGAAGACATAAAATCAGAAGAGTCTGTAATACCAGTTGTGCCTTCTGCAGATCCAGGTACATGGCCCCGAATTTTGAATATTAAGCAACGGGATACTCTCGTTGAAAATGATCCACCTCAAGTGAGAAATTTTGACTTTCCAAAAGACAATACAGGGAGGAAATTTTCAGAAACATATTATACACGAATTCTACCAAGTGGTGAAAAAACCACTAGATTTTGGTTACTTTATTCAACCTCTAAAGATTCTGTGTTTTGCCTGTATTGCAAACTCTTTGGGGAAGGAAAAAATCAACTAAGAAATGAGAATGGGTGCAAAGATTGGCAGCATTTATCACACATTCTTAGTAAACATGAGGAAAGTGAAATGCATATAAACAATAGTGTTAAGTACTCAAAATTGAAATCTGATTTGAAAAAAAGAAAAACTGATGAAGCTGCAAAACACAAATTATATGACGATGAGAAAAATGATGAAATGCTGGTATTGTATACATAATATACCTGGTTTTATTTTTATCATGTCAGTGTCTTAACATTACCCAGAAAAGATCTACCATAAGTCACTGTCATCGAATTGTAAATTATAATGAATTTATAATTCATTAGCAATAAGTATAATAGCAAATAGTGAAGAATGTTCCTACTGAAATCTAAACTTAATTGCACATTTAAGACAATTTTTAATATTAAATCAGTTCTCACATTTTGGAAATTGGCAATTTGTCTGGGCCAGGTGCAGGCCTATAATCCCTTCACTGTGGGTGAGGTGGGAAGATTACAAATTCAAGCTCAGCCTGGATAACACCAACTCAGTGAGACCCTATCTCAAAATAATAAAAAGTAAACTGGGATTATGAAATATGAAGGAAGACCCTAGGCTCAACCTTCAGTATTACCAAAAAAAAAAAAAAATCAATGAGTAAATAAAATTGGCAATAGAGGACTGCCATTTAACAGATTCAGTTAATTCTGACCTGATTGCCATGAAAGAGGAAGATTGTTAATACCAGTTGAAAAGATATTTATGTGAACACATTTTCAACATCATTATTAAAATGAAAACATTTATGTAGTTGAAGGACAAAGGCCTCTAATTCCAGCACTCTGGGAGGCTGAGTCAGAAGGATGGCAAGTTCAGGCCTACTCTGAAATCCCCTGGACTGAATTCCCACTTACACACACATGTACATACACAAAACAAAATGGCCTTTTGCTATTAAACCAAATAATCGGGCTGGAAGAGTAACACACAGTGGTTAGAAAGGAAAAGGACCTGAGTTCAGTTCCCTAGTACCACATAGACTGGGCATGGTGACACATGCCTGTAATCCCAGTGCTCAGAAAGCTGAGGCAGAAGGATTGCCACAAGTCTGAGGCCAGCCTGGGCTACATAGTTCAGGAGCAGCCTGAACTACAAAACGAGACCATGTCTCAAAAAGTAAAAAAGTGAATTATTTCTTTTGAGCAATATTTATTTTGTTTGTATGGTGGTATGAGCCCAGGGCCTTTCATATGTCACTAAGGGCACATTTTAACTCTGTTTTTTGTTTTGTTTTGAGACAAAGTTGTAGGAAATAATTGAATTGCCCAAGCAGGACTAAAACTTGTAATCCTCCTGTGTCAAATTTCCTGAGTGCAGGGATTACAGATATGTATCATAGCCTCCAGCTTAAGCAAAACATTTTTCTATTTGAGTAAAATAGCATTATTTGTTATTAAGTAATAAGGTGGTTATTCTGCATTTTAATTTTACATTTTTGTTTTAATATGTAAATGTTTCAGCATTTATTGTTGTATAAGAACTATAAGCATAAAGAATATATACCTATTTTTATGTTGGTCCAGATGTTAAAAATATTAAAATAAAAATATATTACATTAACGTTAGTATGTGAATTGTTTTGTGAAAGACATGTAAAATCTGAGAAATTACACATTTAAATTTTTTAGATGGTCATCTAATAACTTCACAATGAATTTAATAACTCCCTTTTGTTTCGGATTTCTGATGCCAGTTTCTTTTGTCTTTGCTTTTGTTAATGTGGTAGATTATGTTGTTATATACATCGAAACAGCCATGCATCATCATGTTATGTGATCATTTTAGTAATCTGATGCATTCTCTTGGCAAGTATCTCATTGAGGATATTTTTGTTTCAATATTTGTTAAAGAAATTGGCCTGTGATTTTCTTTTTTTGGTAGTTTTTATCTGGTTTGAGGATGTGTCCAGGAAGTTGGGCAGTGTTCCCTCTCTTTGAGTTTCATGGAAGAAACTTTGGCACTGACTTCCCTAAAGTTCTGATAAAATATTGCAATGAATCTTTCTGGTCCTGGGCATATCTTTGTTGGTAGATTCTTTATTTTACTGCCTCATTTCCCCCCAACATAACGATATCACAATTATATACATTTATGCACCTAATGTAGGTCCACCCAGTTAATACAACAGAAACTGTTGGACATGAAGGGCCAAATAGGCCCCAGTACAATCATACTAGGAAACTTCAATACCCCAGTCTCACAAATAGGCAGGTCATCCAGGCAAAAAAATCAACAAAGAAACATCAGAGCTAAATCACACCATGGAACAATTGGATTTAACAGATACCTACAGCCTGATCTATCCAACATCAACAGATTACACCTTTTTCTCAGTAGCACATGAATATGGCCGTCGACTTAGGACAGTCTACCTGCCTCCACCTTGAGAGTGCTTGGTTTATGTGTCACCACACCCAGCTTTACGTGGTGCTGGGGAAACAGACTGAGAGCCCTTGCACTTGCAAATCAAGTGCTTTAACTGTTGTGCAATTTCTATGACACCTGTGTTAAATTTCTGAGGTTTTGATTTTGGTGTGTCATTGCAAGGTTCTGATTCTGGTTCTTTTCTGGTTAAGGTTATTTGTAATTCTATAATCTTCTTGTACCTGAGCATTAATTTCTTTTTTTAGATTTGGGAAATTTTCTTGGATGATTTCAGTGACTAAAATTCTTTATTCCTTTCATGTTGTCTTTTGCTCGTTCTCCCATGTCCTTCACTCTGAAGTTGGTTCTCTTGAGTCATCCATTGGCTGTTGTTTCCAGCTACTTTGTTTACTCCTACTTTTGGTGTCTGGTGCTGCCTGTAGTTTCCTCAACCTTGTGTCTTCAAGAGCTCAAATTCTGTCCTCACAGTTCCACCTGACATCCTCTGCTTGCAGATGAAATTTTCATATTCCTGAACTTCAGCTAGATTTCTTTTCAGATTTTCCATTTATCAAAAAATTCCTTCATACCTTACATTGTCTTTATTTATACCTCAACCAGCTTTATTTTGTTTCCTTTGACTTCCACTATTTGAGAGACCGTGACATTAGCTCTGTGGTCTCAGGTATCTCTGTGTGTGTACCATTGATTTGTCTGATTATGATTCCCTTGTTGAGGAACTTAATAACCTAGCTGAGAAGTCTATCTGAACATGAATGAGGGGGGTGGGTGTTGGGAGCCAAAAGTCCACTGAGCTCTGTGCTGAGAATAGGCAGTGAGAGGGGATCTAACAGTCTACTGGTCTTTAAGGTATCTCGTTCACACCCAACCTCCTCATCAAAGTTCTCCAATCTGTCCATGCTTCTCTGCCCTTTTAAGGCATTCACACTATCACCCAAATCATTCAGGAGGATTGTGGTCTTTTCTCTCTGCAACTGTATCTTGTGCCCATTTCTTCCTAGGCACTGAGTAAGAGTGATCCCAGAATCCCTCGTGTATATAGCCTGTCTGTAGGTGCTTTTGCCCTAAACAGTGCAGACTCTGGCTCTTTTCAGAATGCCTCCACTTAGTATGGCTCCTCTGGTCTGCCAAGCTCAGGGAGACCTTTTCAAGGGAAAACTTGCAATGCACTTGCAGTTTGCACAACTCGCAGGCTCATTTCTAGAGACTAGATCTACCAGCTTCTGTTAATTCTCACATCTCCTGGATTCAGGCTTACCGCCAACTGTGGATGCCAGCAACTCACAGCTCACATGGCCTTGGGCAGCTTCCTGCCTGGACTGTCTACTATTCTTAGCTTCTGGGGTGACTACTGTGTTTACAACCTTTGTATGGCCTCCTTTCAATTCGTGGAGCTCTCCTTCCTCTCCTAGCTAAGTTGAGCATCTTTTTGATGCTTATCTCAGCTTTTTGATCCTGCAAGAAGCCATTGACCAGTGCTGTTACTTGACCACCATCCTACCAGGAAGTGCCACCTCATCTACTAATTTAATATCAAAAATTAGAACAATCTTAGATTAAAAGTACTCAGGAAATGGCAGTGCCAATTAATTCATTTTATTGATTTTTCTCCCATAGAGGTTGTGATTTTCTTACTATCTCTAAGGGGGTTTTTTTGGATACTTTATTTACTAATAAATGTTTTCAGAGCTGGGTACCCTGTCAGTGGTTTAATCAGGTATGTTTTGAAACATCCACATTCTTCATTTCTCCCTACTAACAAGAATGCTTAGGAAGTAATGAGACCTATCACTCCACAGGTTCAATACTAATCACATGAAGAGTATCCCACAGTGTCTGATATAGCCATTAAAGATTTAAATAGGTTAGTGGTTTTAAAAAAATGATCAGACTTCCAGGTCAAAATGGCAACAGAGTAACAGCTTCACAATGTCTCCTTGTTGATCCATTCATTAAAATTGAGAATTTACTAAAAACCTGCCTGTTCAATGTAGCTAGCACAGGAAGGAGCACCCTAACAATTGAAAGGAGGGCAAGAGGAAGATCATAAATCCCAAAGGAATATCAGAAGTGAAGGAAAAAAAGCCTCAGAAGCTGCCCAGGCCGGCTGCAAATGGCTGGGAACTGCAGGCATCTGCAGACAGAGGAAAGCCCACATGGAGCCTGGAACATCTGACCAAACCAGGAGAGAGAGAACCCCAACAACTGAAAGAAGGCCACAGGAAGGTCAGAAATCCTGAAGACATATCAGAAGTGGAAAAAAAAAAAAAAAAACAGCTGTCGACTGAGCTGCCAGCATTCACAGACCACAGTCAAAGAAGATCCCAGAATCCAGGACCTCAGATTGAGGTAAGTGCAAATCCAGGAGAAGTGGGAATTGACAGCAGCTGGCAGCCCCAGCGTCTGAAAAACGAACCTGCAGGTAGTGCATACTACAAATGCAGTGTGAGCTCCCCCTAGAAAAGGCCACCTGGGGCCCAGATCAGAAGCAGTGCTCAGTAGCCAGAACAGGCAATGATGTAAGCAGGAGCCATAAAAAAAAAAAAAAAAAAGGCCCTTAGACTGATTGGTTTTAGGGTCACTCTTGAATAGTGCCTAGGAAGAAAGTGACAGAAGAGGCAGTTGCAGAGAGGAGAGAAAGGCTGCAGACCTCCTGAGTGACTGAGTGTAGTGTCAGTACCTCTGCAGTGTGGAGAGCCCGCCCTTGCGGGAGGGAAGCCAGGACAGGCAGGGAGCATTGCTAATGGGGCTGAGAGTGAACAAGACACCTAAAAGGCCATTGAACTGTTACATCCGCCCAAACTGCTTTTCTACTCCCAGCACAGTACTCAGAAGAATTGCAACTCCCACCACACACTGCCATAGCCGCTCAAAGAACCTCTTAACTAGGCCTTTAAAGTGAGGTCCCTCAACAACCAAAACATGGCAAGAAGACAAGGCAACAAGACAACCACAGAGATGCCTGAGACCCCAGAAACTAATGTTATAGGCCCTGAAGGAGTGGAACTCATAGGGGAAGGAAGTCAGAAAGCAAATAAGTCAAACAACCATTCAAACAAGTTCTCAAGGAATTGGAAGCATTGATCAGATGGCTTAAAGAGAAACTTACTAATCAAATAGTGGTCCTAGTGGAGACAAAGTTCACTGAGCATATTGAAGCCACAAATAAAAAGTTGGCTGAGGTAAATAAGGAAATGCAATATAAGAAGGAACATTTTCATAGAGAAGTGGAAAATAAGAAATATCTAGATGAAATTCAGGATATAAAAAAATATGAAATCAAGGAAAGATGATTCAAATATTGTGAAAACAACTTCAAACCTTGCAGACAAGGCTTAAGAAACAAATACTATAATTAGGCACAACTCCAAAATTAGAAATGAGCAAAGTAGCTGGATACATCAGCTGATGGATGATTCAAAGAGAACCAATCTCAGGATTATGGGTGTGGGAGAAAAAGCAAAAGACAACACCAAAGGTATAAAGAATTCATTCATGGCAATTGTGCAAGAGAATTTCCCTGACCTAGGAAAAGAAATTAACTTACAGATACAAGAAACTTATAGAACACCAAATAACCTCCACCAGCAACAAGACTCACCACAACATATAATAAAAACCTCAGGAATACAACATAGAGAATATTAAAAGCAGCAAGAGACAAATAGGCATTATTCTACTAAGGCCAACCCATTTGAATTACTGTAGATTTCTCAGTGCAAACTAAAGGCCAAGAGAGCCTGGAGCAAAATATTTCAAGCTTTAAAAGATAACAAGAGGCAACCCAGGTTGTTATGTCCAGTAAAATTATCCCTGAAAATTTAAGAAAAAGTAAAAGTTTTTCATGATCACAAATCCCTTAAGAAACTTGCAGCCATTAGCCCAACATTGCAGAAAATACTTGATGGAATCTTTGAGAGAAGCAAAGACAAGCAGCACCAAAACTCCTGGAGGAAAGGAAACACCTAAAGAGAAAGTGTAACAAAAAGAAGAGATTGGTATTTGAATCATTTGATTGGTATCCTTCTAAAACAGCACAATTGTCTCATAAAATCTGTGAATCTTCCCCCATAATTATTATTTTTAGTAGTATAGAAGTTTGCAAAGCATAATATGTGCAACATAGGTAATTGATATAAAAATCTTTAAAAATATGTATGCATGAAGTTGGAGATGGGTAGGTAAAATGATAAATGTGGCAAAATGTTAGTAACTAGTGAAGTGTGAGTAAATAATTTATGAAAGTTAAGAATAATTGAAATACCTAAGCATGGCACTCTGTTGCCTTAAGTGCAGTATACTTAGATGACATAGATTTAAGTTCATATAATGTAGCAACTTGATACAGAACTAAACTTGTTCAATGTAGCATGTCTTCTGAATGTACAAACATTTACCTTTCAGTACTCAGGAGTATGAAATTTAACTTCTGTTTCTCACATCTTCTAGCCTTTATGAATTTCATTGTAATAGTTCTTATGTGGGCTGATGGATGAAGTCATGTTAAAGAATCTCAACAAAGATTTAGAAAAGATATAGAAAAAAAGAACTTTTGACAGATCACTCCAATAAAGGGCTCCACTGGACCTAGAGAAGAGGTATCAAGATGTGGCCAGTGCAGCCCATTCTAGGGCTGGGAAGCTGAGCTAATGAGTGGTGATTGAGTGGTATGATGAGTCAGACACAGAAGATTAAATATGCTAAATATCACATGGTTTCTCTGATTTGGGAAACCCAGAACACAAGCATTCTGTAGAACCAAATAAATGTGAAAGAGTTACCTGGGGATGGGGAGGTTGGTGGAGGGCCAAAAATCGGGAAGAGAGTGGGAGGGCCAAGAACTGGAGGGGAAAGAATAATATTGATGTGGTATATATGCACAAAATACTCAAGTTCATTGTAAACATTATGTATTGCATATATAAATAAAATGGTAAAAAAAATATCTAGAATGCCATGTAAAATAAAGTTCATAGATTACCAAGAACAAGAAAAATAAATTCTAGGTCATGATAATATCCAGATCTCCAAACTTTTGTGTATTTGACAAATGTGGGACGTTTGTTGTTGTTTTGTTTTGTTTTGGGGTTTTGTTTTTGGTTTTGTTTTGAGACAGGGTCTCCCTCTGTAGCCCAATGTGGGAAGTTTTGAATAACTACATTATTGCAACAAAGTAAGTGCAATGCATGGAACACTTTTTCCTTGAAGCAGGATCTTGCTCTGTAGTTTAGGCTGGTTCTGAGCTCACTGTGTAGCCCAGGCTGAGCTGGAACTCATGATAGTCCTCCTGCATCAACTTCCCGAGTGCTGGGATTACAGGCATGGGCCATCATGCACAGCTAGTAGATGGCTCTGGGAAATCGAACCTGGGGCCTCGTATTTCCTAGCCAAGCAGTCTATGCCCCAGTACCCCATCTTTAAATTTTTAGCATCATTAGATTTTTCTTTTGTGGTTATTATAGCTCCTTCTCTCAGTGCTATAAGACAAGAGTTTCTAATAGAGTGGATGGAGAGAGATGTTCTATGTTGCCAAGGCTGGCTTCAAACTCACATGCTCAAACACTCCTCCTGCCTCAGCTTCCCAAATAGCTGGTACTGTAGGTTCCATGTCCAGTGTTTATTAATTTGCCTTTGAGACAGCTACATCCAGCTGTTCATAGTTAATTTATACTACAAGGCACAGTTTGCTACATAGAATAAAAAGAGGGTAGGGATGTAGCTTAGTGGTAAGACTGGATTCTTAGCATGTGAAACACTGGAGTGGAGAGGTGGGGGTAAAAGTGAATGCTTAGTGGAAGAGCTCAGTAAAGTTCAGCAGAAAGAAAGCTGGTAATAAGCATACCTGTAATCCTAGGACTTGGGAGGCAAGTAAAAGGATTGCAAATGAAATCCCAGGGCTGGAAGAATAAGCACAGCAATTAGAGCACTTTACCTGGCAAGCACAAGGCCCTGAGTTAGATTCTGCTCCACATAAGCCAGGCGTGGCGGTACACACCTGTAATCCTAGTGCTTGGGAAGGCTGAGGCAGGAGAATTACTATGACTTCAAGGCCATCCTGGGCTACAAAGCGAGACCCTGTCTCAGGGGGGGAAAAAATCTCGTCAATTTAGTGAAAACCTGTCACAGATTCTTAAAAAAAAAGGGGGGGGGGGAGGTGCACAAGTTCTGAGTTCAATCTCTCGTGCCACCAACCACCACCACCACCAATAATTATTAATAATAAAACTTTAGCAGAAAGAATACTGTACCTTTTAGGTCACATCACTTTCAAAGATTTGAAGTTTTCCCATTGTATTTAGTTTAAAACTACAACTCGATACAACGTAAGATAGGTAGCAGCACTCATTAGTGTTAAGAAAAGGTAGCAAATGGCGGTGTGAAGATACAGAGGTTTTAGATATGGAATAGGTCTTTGTAATGTTGGAATGGGAGATGTGACCATGTTGAGTCAGAAATTAAAACTTTGAGGAGCTGGAGGTGTTGCTTATGGTAGTGTGCACTTATTGTAAGCACAGAGACCTACCTAGTAGGTTAAATCCCTAGCACCAAAAAAGGGGCGGGGGGGGGGGGCGGGGGAGAGAAAGAATTTAACTCCCTGAGAAAAACTTGAACCAAAAAACTTTTTGGAAAGATAGTGGTAATAACACTGAGTATAATAAAGTTTTCAAGCCAAGTGTGCTGTTGCACACTTACAATCGAGCACTTGGGGAGGGTGAGACAGGGGGACTGTGAATTCAAGCCCAGCCTAAGCAATTTAGCAACACCTAGTCTCAGATTCAAACAGGCTGAGGATTTAGCTCAGTGTGGACAACCTGTGCTCTCTCCCCAGTATCACAAAAAGTTTTCAGAAGTGTATAGGAATGATTTGACAGTACTGGTGATTGTACCCGGGTCCTTTGCTCCTTTTCCACCTCCCAGATTTTTGAGATAGGGCCTCACTAACTTGCCCAGGCTGGGTTGGACCTCAGGGTCCTCTTGCTTCATGCTTTCACTGCTCTCTGGCTTGCATGCTCTCTTCTCCTACCAGGACTTTACCATACCCTTTCACCACTGCATGCGGTGTAATAGACTGAGAAAACTAAGCTAGAATAAACCTGTATCTCCTTATGTTGTGGGGGTCAGGTTTTGGATCCCAGCAATGAGAAAGTATTGTAACATCTGAAATGTTCCCCAAAAGTCTCATGTATTGGGTTTTTAAATTATCTATGGAACCATGTGCTGTTAGGAGATGGGAGCCTAGTCTGAAGGGCTGGACTTTTGAGTATGCGGTAGAAGACGTGTATAGTGGATTATAGATTTCAGGCATGTGGTGGGTTAGGATCTTAAACCTGGAAGGGCAAAACATTGAGGCTGGACCCGGAAGCAGCAGAACACTGGCACAGGACCTGGAGGGTATATGCTACTTCCTCCCTTCCTTCTGGGACTTGACTTCCTGTTAGCAATGCCATGAGGAGCTGCCTTCACCTCCCCCTCTGCCATGTACTCCTACTATTGCTAGATACCTGTGAATGGACTGTGACCTTCTGAAATTGTGAGCTAAAATAAATCTTTTCTCCTTAAAGTTATGGATGTCAGTCACAGCAACAAAAAGTAACCAAGACAGAGATTGTTACCCAAGAAGTGGAGTTGTTGCTGTGACTTTACTGAGCATGTGGTTTGGCAGCCTTTGGAACTGGTTTGCAGGAGGGGTTACAAAAGGTTTGAGAATGCCAGCTAGAGAAAGCTTGGAGTGCTCTGAGCCACGCTAGATGGGAGATTGTGATCGGAGCTCAGAAGACCAGAATGCTGTTAGAAGTGTGAATTGGAATGGCCAGGCTCAAAAAGTTTCAGGTGGGAAGACATGTATTGGCAGACGGTCTAAAAATCATGTGTGCTGTGCTCTGGCAGAAAGTTTGTCAGCATTATGCCCTTGTCCAGATACTTTTCCTAAAACTGAGATTAAGGAAGATGGACTATTTAAGCTAGTGTAGGAAATTTCAAGGCATCTCATTGTTCACTCAGTTACATGGCTACTGTTTGCAGATTTGAGCCAGCTCTCCACTGAGAAACTGAGAACACAGCAGATGTGGTTTCTAAAGACATTAGCACTAAAAAGAAGCCAAGTACTTGCAATCAGAACTTGACAAAAGAAATCTTGAGGGCATCTCAGGGACCAGCAAGACATCACCCTTTATCAGTTAAAGGGTGGGAAGGTAAAAGACTGTGCTTTAAAAAGAGACTCCCAGGGCATCCTGCACGGCAACTTAGGAAAGTAAATCCCCAAGGAGTTCAGCCCTGTAAAAACTCAGAGACTTCAGCAGAGACTGTTCAAAGCAGCCAGGCTACTCCTTAAATTGGTGGCAGATCTTGGCAATGTCCATATGGTCCAGGCTGTAGAGTATGAAGAGTGCAAGAGCTATGGGTTTATAGAGGCCAGGAAGTGTACCTGGGAGGACAGTGCATGAACTTAGGAAGAAGCCTAAGGTGCAGTGGAGACCCCCCAAATTTGGAGACACCAGTACTGTGGATCACCTCCTGAGCAAGACTGCAGGCTGTAGGCAAGGGAAGCCCAGGTGAGAAAAGATAGAGGTTATAGCTGCAGCAACAATGCAGGCGCAGGGCCCCCCAAGCACTTGGAAGCTCACATCTTGCCACAGTTTACCCCCAAATGCTGAACACAGAAATACAGGGTTTTACTGAGCTACAGGATTTAATCCATGCCCTGCTGGTTAGAACTTGTTTTGGTACGATTGCTTTCTATCCTGTTTCTCCCTTTTGCAATAGAAACGTGCCATTCTGTGTTAGAGGAATTTAACCTTTCTTGGATTTCAGAGGAGCTTATAGCTGAGTTTCCCTTGTGTCTCAGAGACTTTGGACTGGGACTTATTTAGCAGTTCTGGAACTGTTAATATGATGACAACTCGTAGTTGAAAGACTAAATGTATTTTGCATGAGGAGGGGGACATGAGTCTTTTAGGGACCAGGTGTGGAATATTGCAGCTTGGATCTGGAATGTCCCTCAAAGTCTCATGTATTGGGATGTTCAAGATTATCTGTGGAACCATGTGTTGTTAGGACACATAAAAAAGTAACTAAGACAGAAATCATAAATAGTTAATGTGATGACAGTATGAAAAAGAGGAAATAAAAAATACAGAGTAGATGATATGAATTAGACTATGTGCAACTATTGCAGTTTACACTGCCTCTTGTTTGTTTGTTTGTTTGTTTGTTTGAGAAAGGGTCTTCCTCTGTAGTCCAGGCTGGTCATGAACTCACTATGGAGCTCAGGCTTACCTCAAACTAAAGCAGTCCACCTGCCCTCCTGCCTCAGCCTCCCTAGTGCTGGTATTATAACTGTGTACCACCCAGCCCAGCTTATGTGGTGCTCAGGAATTGAACCTAGGGTCTTGAGCTTTCTAGGCAGGTGCCTTAACCACTGAGCCATTCCTCCAACCCTACATTGCCTTTTAAGAAATGGCAGAGTCAGAACTTTGGACATGGAAACCACATTTCATCATGTTTTCAGAGAACACATTTACAAACTCTTACTAAGCCCCATGTCATTTTTTGTTTTTTAGGCAGGGTCTCACTATGTAGTCTAGGCTGGTCCTGAACTCACTATGTAGCCCAGGCTGGCTTGAATACACAGCAGTCCTCCTTTGTCAGCCTCCCTAGCATTGGGATCACAGGACTGTGCTACCACAACCAGGTTATGTGGCGCTAGAGAATGGAACCCACAACCTTGCACTTTAACGTCTTATGCTTCCAACCCCAACTCTATGTTATTTAATAACAAATTTGAGTTTGTTGGGTTGTTGAGAAAGTCATGTGTTTTTCTTTATTTTTCAAATGTCATTTATTTATATAAAGAACAAAGATCAATTGATGATATATTGCTCATCTTCTTCCATAACTTTCTACCATCTTTCAATGAGCCAAATAATTCCTCATTCATAGAATAATCTGTCTTTGTTGGCAAAAACCTGAATAGGATGCTCATTGGCAGCCCCATCTGAATCGAGTGTCATACCACACAAGGAGTTTTGAAGACAACAAAACAAGTGGACATCTGAGGGTATATGGTCACACCACTCTGCAGTTATGGCTACACTTCCCATCCAAACTCCAGTAATTTTTGATAGGTAGGGATGGAGGAATAGCACAACAGTTAAAGCACTTGCCTAGCAAGCTCAAGGCCCTGGATTGATTCTCCAGCTCCACATACAATGGATTTGGTGGTGCATGACTGTAATCTAGCACTTCAGAGGCTGAGACCAGAGGATTGATGTGAGTTCCAAGCCACCTTGGGCTACATAGGTCAAGACAAGGCTGGACTACAGAGAAAGACGCTGTCTCAAAAAAAAAAAATTAATGGGTGATCAAAGTTGTAGTTGTCTCATGTTGTCATGATAGAACACAATTCCGTGCTGATTAGTGAGCTGTGGAAATTTCTGGATGATGAAATCACTCAAACTGTCCCATTGCTGACAGTATACATTTGAATTGTTTAGTTTCTTGGTAGGCACTCAAACCATCATACATTTAAATTCCCAGTACAAAGATTATAACCTTCCTCTGAAGAATGTCTGCTTTTGTTAACTTTTGAGACAAATCATTACATTGAGACCATCAGTACACCACATTGTTGTAAACAATCTGCTTCTCATCACCAGTTATCAGTTGCTTCAAAAAAACAAAAAAGAGGGTTTCCAGTCAAGATGGCAGCTGAGTAACAGCACTGCACAATGTCTCCTCATCGACTCACTTAAAAAGTCAAGAAGAGGGCTGGAGGAATGGCTCAGCAGTTAAAGCGCTTGAGCAAGCACTAAGCCAAGCGCTAAGTACCGAAGTTCGATTCCCCAGCACCACATAAGCTGGGCATGGTGGCGCACGCCTGTAATCCCAGCACTTGGGAGGCTGAGACAGGAGGATTGCCGTGAGTCCAACGCCAGCCTGGGCTCTGAAGTGAATTCAGGACCAGCCTGGACCACAGAGTGAGACCCTGTCTCAAAAACAAAAAAGGCAAGAAGAGAGTTAGAAAAAGCATGTTTGGTGTAGCTAGGAAACAGAGGAGCATCCCCCAAAACTGAAAGGCGACCAGCGGGAGGCCAGAAACTCCAAAGGATCATTGAAAGCAGAGAAAAAAAAAAAATCCCCATGGACCAGGAAGCCGCCGCAGCCGGCTGCAAATGGCTGGAGCCGCAGGCAGCTGAGGACTGAGGAAAGATCACAGGGACCTGAACATCTGACGGAACAGAGCTGGGAGAGGATGGAGCTGGGAGAGGACAGAGCACACAACAACGGGAGAGGAGGCTGCAGGCGAGTCAGAAATCCTGAAGTCACATCGGAACAGGAAGAAAGAAGCAGCCGACTCCGCACAGCCCCGAGCTGTCGGCACCCAGAGACCACAGACGGAGGAAGGTCTGGAGGCCAGAACCTCAGCCCGAGGTAAGCGCAGACCAAGATAAGTGGGAATAGTCAGCAGCTGGTGGCCCCAGCCTCTGAAACACGGAAACACCAACCAGCGAGGGTGTGTACTACAAACGCAGCGTGCGCTCCACCTAAAAAAGGCCCCGGGATCCAAGGTCAGAAACGGAGCTCAGCAGCCGTCTCATACAGTGACATCAGCAGGAGCCATTTTCTTTCCTGCACACCAGAGACAGAGGTAGCAGAACCATGGGGAAATGTGGTAACAAATCTCATACAAAAAGACCTGACACCCCAGAAGATGGTACGAGGGATAGTGAAATCACAGAACCCAAAGAAGAAAAGGGCAAAAATGATGGTAACTTCTGGGCCCAGATAGTCAGTGAATTAAAGCACGAAGCAAAGCAGGAAATAAAACAGACAGCACAAGAGCTACAACAACACTTACCTAAGCAAAAAGCAAGACTTGAAAAGCAATTAGAGGAGACCAAAGAAGAAATGGGGAAGCGTGGTTACAAATCTCCTCCAAAAAGACCTGATGCCACAGAAGATGATCTCAGGGTAACTAAAGATGAATATGGCAAAAAATGATGGCAACTTCTGGGCCCAGAAATTCAGTGAATTAAAGCAGGAATTAAAGCAGGAAATAAAACAGCAAAAGAGCCATACCAACACATAGCTAAGCAAAAAGCAAGCCCTGAAAAGCAACTAGAGGAAACCAAAGAAGAAATATACCAGAAGATAATGAAGGAAAAAGAAGAAATTAGAGATATTCAGGAAATGAAAAACACGCAAGAAATAATAAGCAACCACTTTAAACAACTTCGGAATAGAATGTCAGACCTAGAAAATAAAGTGACTGAGCTGCAATATACAGGCCATGAAGAACACAAAGTAAGTAAAGAAAGCGAATCATTACAACGGCTGATAGATGATTCAAGGAGAAACAACCTCAAAATTATGGGAGTCCAGGAGAAGACCGAGGACAAAACAAAAGGCTTAAAGGACATATTTAATGAAATAATGGAAGAAAATTTCTCAAATCTAAGAAAAGAAATGAACATGGAACTATTGCAGGCATATAGAACACCAAACAACTTTGATCAGAAGAGATCCTCATTACATCAGAATCAAAATACTAGAAACCCAACACAAAGAGGAAATACTAAAAGCGATAAGAGAAAAACAGAAGGTGATCTACAAAGATAAGCCCATCAGGGCAACTGGAGACTTCTCAATCCAGACTCTAAAAGCCAGGAGATCATGGATCAGTGTCATCCAAGCACTAAGAGAACACAAATGCCAACCAAGACTGCCATATCCAGCAAAATTATCTTTTAAACTAGAGAGACAACTTAAAACTTTCCGTGAGTGAGACAGTGTAAAGGAATTTGCAGCCACCGAGCCAGTATTGCAAGGAATACTTACAGGAAACTTAGAAAGTGAAAGGGAGGCCAGTGACACCAATGACCTCAGAAGAAAAGTGACAACAGATAGAGGAGAATGAGCTGAGAAAAAAGCATGTTACTAATCAGTGAAATATGAGTAAATAAGTCATGAAAGTTAAAAAATTCTGAAATAACTAAATTTGCCTTCGTATCTGTCACTTTAAGTATATTTATGTGGTATGGATTTAAGTTCATTTAATGTAGCATTGTGATATAGTTTTAACTTTGTTTTATTGTAGCAATTCACTTATTAGCTCACTGATGAGAATTTATTCTAAGAAAACTGATTGATGCAAAGATAACCCTGTGAATGTACAAATATGTACCTTCCAATATTCAACTAAGGCATTTGAAATTTAAATTTTTTTCTTCTTTCCCAAATTTACTAGTCTTTTGAACTACATATTTGTAGTTATTTTCTTATGTGAATTGGTGGGTAAGGCCAGGGTTAAGAATAGCAACAAAGATATAGCAAAATATAGGGAAATAAAAAACTTTTGGTAAATATCCCATTAAAGGGATTGATTGGATTCAGAGAAGAGGTATCAAAATTTAGCTACTGTGACCCATTCAAGGAATAGGAAGCTGAGTTAGAGTGGTGACTTAAGGGAAATGATTTAGGTGCGGAAGATTAATATGTTAAGTACTGTATAGTTTCTCTGACTTGGAAAACACAGAACACAGACATTCTATAGAACCACATGAAGTGATAGCCGGAGTTGGGGGAAAGGATCAGGAGGGGGTGTGAGGGTAGAAAATGGGAAGGGATTGTAAAGTTGATATGATACATATGTGCACAAAATACGCAAATTCATTGTAATTACTATGTATTACATATATATATTAATAAAAATAGTGGGAAAAGGCATAAAATATAAACATTTCAAAAAATAAAAATGAAAGATACTCATGATAAAAAAATTAAGGGTGTTAAGATGTGGAAAAGTGATAGAAAATTAATGCTTGAAGTCAGGCACTCAGAACTGCTCATAACTGCAGTGTAACTCCTCAGAGGTAGTGCATCTGCTGTAAGTTTGCAAAATATGATGCAGTTTTCACTTATAAAATGAACCCAAGTTACTACATTTCTTCATGATTGTCCAGCTTATGAGGATGGGATACCTGTTATGAGTAAAAATGGAGAATATAAGTGTGAGCAACTTTTGATCTCTTTATAATCTCATGGAACTGTATCGTTAGTAGCCTGTCTGGCTTATTGGATATTGTCTGGATATTATCTGGCTTTTTCTGTGACATTTGCCTGACAAGTTTGGTAGGAGATTTCCCTATCTTAGGCAACAAAAGGGAAAAAATATTGTGACAACCAATCCAACCAATAATAACCTAGAAAAGAAAAAAAAATGCAGCAAAGTACATAACAGACAAGATTCAATACATGCTAGCTACATACAAATAAAAGCAGAAACATCAGGTCAGGGACAAACACAAAAAAATGCAAACCCGAGGAAAGCTCCTCTTTGAGGATGTAGTCCAGCTTTCTGAAGCCACTTGTACAGCCTCCAAGACTCAAAGGCAATCCTGATTACCTGTTTCTTGGAAACATTTTTCTAGGTAATCGTCATGGGTACTGTGATAGCCTCTGACATCTGGCACATCCTCAGTTAAAAGACCACTAACTACAAGTCCATGAAATCAGGTGAAAGCAGTATCTATGCGCTGCAGGTAGAGCACAGGGATGGACAGGGTTCACTCAACTTTGAAGTACCTGGGAACCACCCCACCAGACTTTAAATTTGCTATCTGGATATTGTTATGGTTACCCTTCAATGAAAATGAATATATCAAACCTGGCATTTATGTTACATGTGTCTGATACTTCATTCTGGGGGAGAGATGTAATAACTAAGACCAAACATATAACACCCCAAAAAGAAAATTGATGATCTTTGAAAAATAAAAAAACAGTATTTTTTAAAATCAGGATTTATTGAAAGCCATACATAGTTACAGTGAAACTAGTAGGAAAAAGAAAACAATGGAAAGAGCAAACAATATCAGATGCCTAGGGAAAGCCATTTCATCTTGGTGAATCAAAATTCAGAATATTTGACATAAATGCCATGTTGTGCTTACAGAGAAGATAGTAATCTACCATTTTATTAACCATGTCATTTAATGAATAACTGTACCTGGATAAGAAATCAAATGTTTCCAAACAGGTGTTATTGTGGTTTGGATTTGAAATGTCCCCCAAAAGCCTCATGCATTTATATGTTACAGATTACCTATAAAGCCATGTGCTATTAGGAGAGAGGGGCCTGGTCTAGATGGGTGGATTATGATTGTGTGGTGGATTGTAGGTGTATGGTGGAAGACAGGCATCTAGTAGATTATAGATTCTAGCTGTGTGTGGTGGGGGCTTAAACATGGAAGGAGTGGAACACTGAGGTTGGACCTGAAAGGGGCAGGTCACTGAGACAGGATCTGAACAGATAAATGCAACTTTCTTCCTTCTGGGACTTGACTTGGCTTCCTGTGTGCAATGTCATAAGGAGCTGCCTCCACCTCTATACCTGCCATGTGCTTCTACCATTTTCCAGCCACCCACCTGTGAATGATTTGTGACCTTTGAAACTGTGAGCTAAAATAAAATTTTCCTCCCCTAATTTGTGCACAACAGGTAATGAATCACAGCAATGAAAAAGTAACAGATATATACTCCTTCAATAAGAATTGGAGCTGGGGACATAGCTCAGTGATTAGACCACTTGCCCAGGAAGCACAGTGCCTCAGGTTTTATCTGTAGCACCATAAATAGGTGGTTATGGTGGCACACACCTGTAATCCCATCACTTGGGAGGCTGACAAGGATTGCCAAGGTAGCCTGTGCTACATAGTAAGTTCAGGGCCAGCCTGGGCTTCCGAGCGAGACCCTTGCCAATGCCGTGGAGGAGAGAAATTGCTGCAGATACAATGTGAAGTGCACCCACTGTGAGTTGGCAAGAAAAGATGGCGGTTTAGTTCATAGAGTGGCCCCTAGACTCTCCCACTTCCTCATTGTTGTCCACTTAGTGAGGGTAGAATACCTGTTGCAATGAGTGGAAACAGACAATACAGTGACAATTGCTATTTATTTATTTATTTATTTTGGCTATCTTTTAAATGAATAGTTTCAGAGGATATTGTTGGGCAAAAAGGCTTTTTACCTTCTTTGTGCGACATTTGCATCATGAGTTTGGCCAGAGGAGAGCAATCTATATTCAACTTAGGCAACGAGGAGGCAAAAATATGTCAAAATAAAACCAAACAATAATAATTCAGATGGAGCTGGAGGAATAGCACAGTGGTTAAAGTCCTCACATAGAAAGCACAAGGCCTTGAGTTTCATTCGCCAGCACCACATAAGCTGGGCTGGTGGCTCATATCTTGTAATGCAACGGGAGGCTGAGGCAGAAGTAATGCTGCAAGTTCAAGCCTAGCTTGGGCTACATAGTGAGTTCAGGGTCATCCAGGCCTACTGAGCAAAACCCTGTCTCAATAATAATAACTAATAACAATACTAATAATAATGCTCTTTTCCTGCTGTTGCCAAGTGGCATGGAGGTGGAGGATCAGGTGTGTTTGTGATTCAGCTTCATCCATAACACACCTCCATGACAGAGGAAGGAAAGGCCGCTGGAGGTGTAATGAACGTTAATACTGCTCCACAAGAGATGCAGAAGGGGCTGGAGGAGTGTAGTTCAGTGGTTAAAGTGCTTGCCTAACAAATGCAAGGTCCTAAGTTCAATTACCCAGCACCGGGCATGGTGGTATACTCCTGACTGCAGGACTCAGAAGGCTGAGACACAAGGATTTCTGTGCTTTAAGTTCTAGGATAGCCTGAGCTACATAGTGAGTTGAGGACCAGCCTGGACTGCAGAGTGAGACCCTGAGTCTATCTAAATAAATAAATAAATAAATAAATAAATAAATAAATAAATAAATAAAGGTGGTGAAGACCACCATCTTTTGCGATGGCCCAGACAAGCTCCAAGCCCATTTTGGGTACTGGCATCGACTTGTGCTGAGCCTATGTATGTCAAGTTAGTGGACGCTCTTAGTTCTGAACACCAAATCAATCTAATTAAAGTTGATGGCAACAAGAAATTAGGGGAGGAGTAGGCCTCTGCAAAACTGATCAAAAAGGAAAACCACAGAAAGTGGTTTGTTGCAGATGTGTAGTAATTAATTCTTTCACTATAGCAAAGAATCTCAGGCCAAGGAGTACTTCAAATGTAAGAAATAATTTAACTCAAAAAATATTAATAATTAATAACTCCAGAAAAACCTATCTTGCAAATTCCCAGTTAATCTGAGGGATACCTGATAAAACCACAGAAAATGGGGCAGACTACAGTCCAGCTATAGACGATGTTATTTCGTTCCCAGCCTTTTTTATACTTTCTAGAAACAAAGAAAGTTCATACAAAGTTTAAACAAGAAAACAATTTGAGGGACATCATACAAGCTCCGCAGAGGCAAGGAAATTAGGTGGCTGTACAATATTCAGTGATTACAGCAATGATGTCTATGACAAGTTCTATATGTTTAACAGAACACACTCCATTGAGAACTACCTTAGAGCAAGGTGATTAAACACTGCCATCTAGCACGTAGAGTTAATTATATTGAGAGAGCATGAAGACAAAGTGAGAGGCTCCAGGGAACAAAGAGAATGAAGCCCTTCACTCTGCACTCCTAGAGCTTTCCTCAACAAGATTCAGTGTGCCCCTTCACCTAAATAGGCTCTTGGGCCATGTTCCAACAATCTACATACAAACCAAAGCAAAGGGTGACCAGAAGAATAAAGACCTGAAAAAGCAACTGGTGACATAGCCCTGCTTCCAAGTGCTGCCTTCAAACCTCAGAAATGTACTATGATCATTTGTGCCTCAGGGACAGTTACCAAGGCAACCATAGAGGAGACTACGACATCACCATCCTCTTAAATCTGTGTTAAAGAGCTGGAAGTTCAAGTCCATGAAACCAGGCAAAAGCAGTTTAGATGCTCTGAAGTGGACTGTAGAGATGGACAGTGGTCATTCAACTTTGAAACACGTGTGAATCCAATCCACCAGTCTTTAAAGTTGCCACCTGGGTATGATATTTGTTTCTCTTCGATGAAAATGGATATATCACAGTTGGCATTTATATTATATGGGTCCTGTATCTTCATTCTGAGGGAGACAGCTCTTTATAGTGGTAATTCGAACACAGCTGATAAAGTAAAGGCATTGTTAGTCAATACCTGGAAATAATGACAAAAGATAGCAGAGACAGAGCTGGAAATAAATTGCTTGATTCAAAACCCCAAGAATTGAATCAATAATTTTAAAAATGAACCAACCAACCAATCTGTCAATTTAAAAATAAAAGCTCATGACTGAGCTAATTGGGAAAGGCCAAAAAAAAAAGTAAAGAAAATAAAAGGCATTTCAGAAATGTTTAAAAAAAACAGAAAACTTCAAAGCTTACTGGCAGTCATACATAAACTGGTAAGAATAAGAAAAAAGACAATAAAGAAAAGAAGCACAGACAATAGTAATTAGAGGACTAGGTGCAGCCACTGTAGGTTATGTCCCTTCCTACTGCATATCACAAAGAAAATTCGGCATAGATACATGTGATTTGTTTGCAGAGAACATAGTAACCTGCCTATACTTTTACTGAATCCATTTTTTGATGAGTTCTATATGGATAAAAAAAATCATAAACCAAATGTTTCCAAATGGGTTATGTACTCCTTTGGTAAGAAACCTGCTTTTCTATTTTAGCGTGACAAAAATTTGGAAGTGTCAGTGAAGGGCTGGGAAAACCAGTTCACCAGAATTCAACTTGCTGAGTATGGTGTTAGTTATTTTATACTAATATACCAGAACTGGCATTCATGTTACATGGGGTCAAAGTATTCATTGTTCTGTGTAATGATGATACAAATACAGCTGGTTAGATGAAGGCTTAGTTAGACTCTGTGTAATAATAAAAATTAAAAATAGGCTGGGCCACAGCACCACAAGTTGTCCCCACTGCCTGTCAAGTCACCTGCCCAGCATCTGCTGCTGCCACCATGGGTGTGCAGGTAAAGACCATATTCCCAGGTGATGGGTGCAACTTATGGAAACACAGCCAGAACTGCATTGTGCATTAAACTGGGATGCTTGAAGATGGAAAGAAATTTGATCCCTCCAAGGACAGTGCCATGGTCCAGCCCCGGGGAGAGTCAGGGTACCTGAAGGAGGTGCAGCATCGGCCAAAGGAAGGACTCTGGACCACAGATTACAGTGAATCTGATGACCACTGATCAGCTGTGGCTGAGTTTATTTATACACCTTTCTTACACAATTTTCAGTTTCCTTATTCACAGGGTGTTGCAGCCGGGGATATTTAGATATTCAGCAAAATACACAAATCTATTCTTTGTAATCACCTTAATATGTATTTCACATTCTATTCTCATCTAATACAGAGATCAACTATCCATACCATTAAACTGATTTCTAAGAAATCATACTGCAAGCATACCCTATCAAGTCTGGCACAGACATTGTGGTCAGGCAGTGCCTGGACTGGCAGCAATTGCAGTTACATACATCAATCATTACAAATCACAAAGACATCAAGGTGTTAGGAAAGTTTTCTCAAAACATAGTATGATTTTAATCTTAAAGCACGACTACATTCAACACAGCATGTTTCTTTAAAGGACATTGTTTGCAGTTGGGCATTCTACCGTAGAAACCATTCCATTGTTTCTTAATGGCATCTTTTGCCTGTTAAATCATGAGGCGTCAGGAAGGGCCTGCTCTGTGTAATTTTATTGTAAAGGGAAGGCCATTGATGTCCATATATCCAGACCCTTCCAACTCCCTCTACACAGGCTCTAGTGTATGGCAAAGAAGGAAATGTACCCAGATCAGGTGTTGTAATAAGGGAAAACACAGATTCAGAGGAGTCATGGGAGGTGATGTCAGGTGAAGGCTGAGAATCTTGGAGGGCTTTTGAGATCGAGGAATAAGCACAGAAATATGAGTGAGCATACAGCCTACATGAGTAGGATCCAAGGCTACACATGATGCTGCCAGTAAATAGCAATAAAATACTCAGCGACAGCAATTGTGTCACCACCAAAGGGTAGGTTTTGGATGTTCTGGAAGCAAACAGCAGACTTGCAGGGCTTTGCCTCTGCAAGTTCTGGCTGCAACTGCTTTGCAGATGAAGCTGTTGCCAGTGCCTCTAGACGCTGTTCCCAGGAATGGAGTGGGCACTTTGGTCTCCTCCAGGACAGAAACAGCTTTCAAATTTACATTAGGTAATCAGGGGTGACCCAGATGAGTGTGGGTCACAGAGCCAAACTTAGCTACCTAAGTGCTGGGACACATTACCCAACACCCATAACCTAGGGAAGGAAAGATTTATTTTTAGCTCACAATTTCCTAAGGTCTTGGTCTATTCATGGATGGCTAGGAATGCCAAGAAGGGTCTGGTGGTGGGCAGCTGTTCACGGCACTGCAAGAGGGTTTCCAGAAGAGGCTGGGTGGGAGTTTATATCCAGCCCACAGCCATAACCTCCCCCTCCAGTCCAAGCCTGATCCCCTAATACACATGAAATCCAAATACATGAGGCTTTGGGGGAACATTATTGATGCCAGCCATAACAACTATCTCCCCAGACTGCTTATTGTGCTGCTAGGCATGTGGGCATCATTCTACCATATGGCAATTTTATCTTTGATTTCAAGCTTCTAAAACTGGAGCAACAAAAGTGGCCTCCTATCTTAGCTCTGGAGGGATTCTGTGACTCCAGATATGTGCACAGGAATCTATATGAAGATTTTTTTTAACGTCCCATACTCTTTGTAGAAATACCTGCCAGACTGAATGTGTTCTATCACTCAGTTTTGCCTCTGACAACCTGTTTTCTCTTCCCATCTCTCCATGTATGTGTGTTTACCTAAGCTGCATGCCATAAATTTCAAGTCACTCATTTAATTTGGATTTCATTTTGGGGTGAAGACTCAGTTTCAGTGTTTTGAATCTAATTTCCAATTCAGTATTAAGTATATTGTCAAGTATTAACACTGATGGATTAACTTTAGAACAACAATTGGTGTTGGAAATATTGAGTTTGCAGGAATATTTAATCTGAGCTGTTCCAGCAGTGTGAAGGTGAATGAGTTTGGGGCAGCACCAAGGGCTGGCTCCAGAAGCTTCTTGAGGGAGGAATGGAAGGACCACAAGGGTGCACAGCTAGGAAAGGGAGGAGTGTCCCAACAATTGAAAGGCCATGGGAAGGTCAGAGATCCCAATCATACATGGCGAGGGAAGGAAAATAGTAGCCCAGGAAGCTGTTCCAGGCAGACAATGAGTGGCTGTGAGCCGCTACCAGCATGTAAAGTTGAAAGATAGCCCACCTGGAGCCCAGAACCTCTGATCAAGGTAAGCGTGGATCTGCAAGAAGTGAGAATTGACAGCAACTGGTAGCCCCAGCCCCCAGAAAGAAGCCAGCATGAAGTGTAAACTGTAAATTCACTGAGAGCTCACCCTAGAAAAGTCCCCCTGGAATCTAGACCAACTTGGAAGAAGCAGCACTTGACAGCCATAACAGACAATGAATGACATAGCAAGAAGCCATTAATAAATGTTTTAAAAAAGAGCCCAAGCCTGAACTGTTTAGAGTAAAATAAAGCTCAGATCGACAGGGTTTTGGTGGACACTCTTAAACAGTGCCTAGGACAAAACTGGCACAAAAGACAGTTGAGGAGAAGAGAGAGAGGCCGCCAACCTTTTGAATGGCTCTAATAGTAGAAGGTACACTTCCAAGAGTGGGGAGCCCTGCCCACGTGGGAGGAAAGTCAGGACATATGGGAGAGCTTTGCTGAGAGAGATGGGGGTGAACAAGACACCTCAGAGGCCATTGTACTGTTAGATCCTCCCTTACTGCCTACTCTCAGCACAAAACTCAAAGAACTTTTGGCTCCCCACACACACCTTCATACCCATTCACAGAAATCTCTCATCTAGGCCCTTAAAGTGAAGTCCATTAAAAAAAAAAGAAACATGGGAAGACAAAGCAGCAGGACAAACACAGAAATGCCTGAGACCCCAACAACTAATGTCATGAACCCTTAAATAACAGATCTCATACAGAAGAAGTCAAAAGACAAATAAATTCAAGCAAGTTATTCTTAAAGAAATGCAAGCAATGACCTGTGGGCTTAAAGAAACTTACCAAACAAATAGAGGTCCCAACAGATACAAAGCTTGCGGGGCATATAAAAGACACACACACACACACACACACACACACACACACACACACACACAAAGTTGGCTGAGGTTAATAAGAAAATGGATATGAATGAACATTTTGATTGAGAAGTGGAAATTCTGAAAAGAAATCTAGCTGAAATTCAGAATATGAAAAAAAATTCACTTGAAAGCAGAGGAAGTCAACTTGAACATTGTGAGTATAAAATTTCAGACCTTGAAGACAAGATCAGGGAAACAAGTGCTATAAATAAGATTGACTCCAAAATTAGAAATGAGGAAAGTAACTGGATACAACAGCTGATGGATGATTCAAAGAGAACCAAACTCAGAATTATGGGAGTGGGAGAAAGAGCAGAAGACAGCACCAAAGGTACAACGAATTTATTGAATAAAATCATGCAAGAAAATTTTAATCTAGGAAAAGAAATTAATATTCCGGTCCAAGAAGCTTATAGAACACCAAGTAATTTCAACCAGCAAAGAAAGTCACCGTGACATATCATGATCAAAACCTCAGAGAAAATACTGTAGCTAGAGAAATGACACAGTGGTTAAAGCACCTACCTTGCAAACACAAAGCCCTCAGTTCAGTTCCCCAGCACCACATAAAGCTGGGAATGATGGTGCATGCCTGTAATCCCAGAATTTAGGAGACCAAAGCAGACAGATTGGTCTGACTCCAAGGCCACCCTGCACTCCATCAGTGAGTTCAGGAACAGTCTGGGCTGGGCTGCAGAGTGAAACCCTGTCTCAGAAAAAAAGAAGAGAAAATATTAAAAGCAGCAAGAGAAAAAGAAGCATTATACGAAGGCAAATCCATTTGAGTTACTACATATTTCTCAATGCAAACTTTAAAGACCAGGAAAGCCTGGAGCAAATCTTTCAAGCTCTAAGAGACAGAAAGTGTTGTTATATCCAGATTGTTGTATACAGCAAAATTAACCCTGAAAATTGAAAGGGAAGTAAAATTTTTTCATGACCAAGAATCCCTAAAGAAATTTGCGACTACTAGTCCAGCATTGCAGAAAATACTCAAAGGAATCTTAGAGACAGAGACAAAAGTAGCGCCAAAGAACACAGGGGAAAGGAAACATCTAAAGAGCAAGTATAACAAAAAGAAAAAGTGAGGAACCAGCAGGACAATAACAGGATTCAGTAAAAATCTTGTAATTGGTCTCAATGCTAATGGTTTTAACTCGCCAATCAAAAGACACAAACTGGGACTGGAGGAATAGCTTAGCAGTTAAAGTTCTTGCCAGCAAGTGCTAAGTACCTGAGTTGATTCTCAGCACCACATAAACTGGGTGTGATGGTGCCTGCCTGTTATCCCAGCACTCAAGAGGTGGAGGCAGGAGGATTACTATAGTCTGAGGCCAGCCTGGACTACCTAGTGAATTCAGGACTAGATGGAACTACAGAGCAAGACCTGTCTCAACAAACAAACAAACAAACAAACAAAAAAGACACAGGCTGGCAGAATTGATCGAAAAACAAAATCCAATCTTTGTGGTGTGCGAGAGAGATACTTCACCCACACAGAAGCACACAGACTGAAGGTAAAGGGCTGAAAACTAATACTACATACTACTGGAGCCTGGAAACAAACAGGATTCTATTCTCAGACGCTGCAGACTTCAACCCAAAACAGATCAGAAAAGACAAAGATACTATATATTAGTAAAAGAAATAATCTAACAGGAAGAGCTTACAATCATATCCATATATACACCCAATGTAGGTGCACCAGTTATATACAACAGAAAGTATTGAACATGAAGGACCAAATAGGCCCCAATAAAAATCGTACAAGGGGACTTCAATACCCCACTCTCACAATTAGCCAGGTCAACCAGACCAAAAAAAAAAAAAATCAACAAAGACATATCAGAGCTGAATCACACTGTAGAACAAATGGACTTAACATATTTACAGATTATTCAATCCAGTGTCAACAGAATACAGCTTTTTCTCAGCAGCACATTGGACTTTTTCCAGAATAGGACATAAGACAGGCTTAACTAAATACAAAAAATTAAAATCATTCTGTGAATACTTTCAGATTATAGGGGAATAAAACTATAAATCAATAGCAAAAGTAACTACAGAAACTATTCAAATACATGGAGATTACATAATACATTATTGAACAAGCAGTGGATTACAGAATTACAGAAGAAGCCAAGAAAGAAATCAAGAACTTCATAAAGTAAAATAACAGGAGCTGGAGGAATGGCACAGCAGTTAAGGTGCTTCCCTACCAAGTGCAAAGCCCTCAGTTCGATTCCCCAGAACCACATAAAGCCAGGTAAGTGGTACATGCCTGTAATCTCAGCACTCAGGAAGCTGAGACAAGAGGATTGCCATGAGTTCAAGGCCAGCTTGGGCTACTTGGTGAGTTCAGGACCAGCCTGGGATAGAGAGTGGGTCACTGTTTCAAAAAAAAAAAAAAAATGCTGGGGCTAGAGAAATGACACAGAGATTAAAGCACTTGCCTAGCAAGTACGAGGCCCTGAGTTCAATTCCCAGCACCACATAAAGCTGCATATAGTGGCACACACTTGTAATCTCAGCACTTGGGAGACTGAGACAGGAGGATTGCCATGAGTTTGAGGCCAGCCTGGTTACATAGTGAGTTCAGGAGCAGCCTGGGCTACAGAGCGAGACCCTGTCTTAAGGAAAAGGACAAGGAGGAGGAGGAAAAGGAGGAGAGTCAAATGATGGGAGTACATCGAACCAAAATCTGTGGGACATAATGAAAGCAGTACTAAGAGGGACATTTATAGCTATGAGTGCACATATGAAAATACAGAGCAATCTGAAATTAATGATCTAATGATGCAGCTCAAAGTCCTTGAGACACAAGAACAAATCAAATCCAAAGGTCGTAAAAGGAAGGAAATTATGAGAATCAGAGCAGATATCAATGAAATTGAAAGGAAAATAATGAAAGGGATCAGTGAATCAAAGAGATGGTTCCTCAAAAGGATAAATAAGATTGATAAACCTCAAGTCAAACTCACTAAAAGAAGAAAGGAAAAAAATCTACATTAATACAATGAACAAGGTGAAATCACAACAGACATTGTTGAAATCCAAAGAATTATAAGAAACTATTTTTTTAAAAACTATATTCCAACAAATTCACAAGCTCAAAAGAAATAAATTCCTTGACATATATGATATACCAAAATTGAGCCAAGAAGATATAGAACCCTAAATCTTCCTGATAGAGCAATAAACAGAGAGGAAACTGAGGCAATGATAAAGTATTTACCAACAAAGAAAAGCCCAGGACCTAATGGATTCACTGCAGAGTTTTATCAAAACTATAGGAAAGAGTTAGTGTCAATGCCTCTTAAACTCTTCCATGAAATTGAGAGAGAATAATGCCCAACTCCTTCCTGGAAACACTATCATCTTGATTCCCAAACCAGATAGAGACCCAAAAAAGAAAGGAAACTGCAGGTCAATTTCCTTAATGAATATTGATACAGAAGTCCTCAATAAGATACTTGCAAACATGTGGCTGGAGGAATGGCTCAGCAATTAAAGGTCACACAAGCGCTATGCTAAGTGCTAAGAACCCGAGTTTGATTCCCCAGCACCACATAAGCCAGGTGTGGAATGCCTGTAATCCCAGCCCTCAGGGGGCTGAGGCAGGAGGATTGCCATGAGTCCAAGGCCAGCCTGGACTCAAGAATGAGTTCAGGACCAGCCTAGGCTACAGAGTGAGACCCTGTTTCAAAAGAAAAAAAAGATACTTGCAAACAGAATGCAAAAAATTATTAAAAAGATCACATACCACAACCAAGGTAGCTTCATCCAGAGATACAAGGTTGGTTCAGTACAAGCAAATAGATCAATGTAATAGATCACATCAATAAAAGCAAAAAAAACTACATGATCATCTCAATAGATGCAGAAAAATCCTTTGACAAAATACAGAACCACTTCCTGATCAAAACTGATGAAAACAGGTATAGAAGGACCCTTCCTCAAGCTAACAAAAGCAATTTTTTGAGACAGGGTCTCACTCTGTAGTCCAGGTTGCTTCTGAACTCACTGTGTAGCCCAGAGTGGCCTTGGACTCAGGGCAATCCTCCTGCCTCAGCCTCCCAAGTGCTAGGAATACAGGCATATGCCACCACACCCAGCTTTATGTGGTGCTGGGGAATTGAATGGAGGGCCTCGCACTTGAAAGGCAAGCACTTTAACCGCTGTGCCATTCCTCCAGCCCCTCAAGTTTTATTGTTATTACAATAACAATGTTTTATGCTGGCTTTTGTCAAAAAATTAAAATAGTGAGATGTGCCTTCAAGTAAATTCTTTACTTCAACACCCAGAAAAGTGAATAAATCAATTAAAAATTAAATATGAGCCAATTAACCATTCCAACAAACTAGAAGCATTGCTACACATCAAAAGACTGTCAATACAAAAACTCATGTCTAGGGAAATGGCTAAGGCCAAAAAACATGTTAAAAGCCAAGACAAGGGCTAGAGGAATAGCTCAGTGGTCAAAGTGCTTGCATAGCAAACACTAAGTGCTGGAGTTTGATTCCCCAGCACCACATAAGCCAGGCATAGAGGCACATGCTTACACTCCCTGCACTCAGGAGGCTGAGGCAGAAGGATTGCTGTGGGTTCAAGGCTAGCCTAGGCTACATACTGAGTTCAGAACCAGCCTGGACTACAGAGTAAGGCCCTGTCTCAAAATAAATAAATAAAATTCAAAGGCAAGATAAAGGCAATTAACTGGACATTTCAAAAACAAAAAATATCCAAAGAGATTACCAAAAAATTATCGAACTGGCAGTCATATATTGGTACGAAAAATAAGAAATAAAAGACAATAGAAGGAGAATATCACAAGACTATGTGCAAGCAAAAAGGCCCATGGCTCATTTTCCCAGCACTACATAAGTGGAATATGGTGGCTCATCCCAGTATTCCCAGCACCAAGAAGGCTGAGGCAGGAGGATTGCTGAGGGTTCAAGGCCAGTCTGGTTTACATACTGAGTTCAGGAGTAGCCTGAACTACAGTGCAAGATCTTCTCCCCCCACCCCACAAAAAAAAGACTATGTCTACACACTGTACACTATATCTCCTAGTAGTGAATCACAAAGTAAAAAGTTTGGCATAGATTTGACATGACACAATATTTGCAGAGAACATACTAACCTTTTACATACTACTCTTTCACTAAACCCCATGTTATATAATGATCAATTTTATGTGGATAAGAAATGACAGAACAAATGTTCTGAATTCTGTTGTATAATCCTTCCATAAGAAATCTGTTTTTTGTTTTTGTTTTTTTTTTACTTTAGAGTGATAAAACTAATTAAGGATGGCACTGATGTGAAAGAAAATAAGGCTTGAGGCCAGGCTCTTAATTGCTCCCAACTGTGATGCGGATTCTGGATGGAGGTGCACACTCTGTGCACCTCAAGAAGGTACGGAGATTTAGTACACAGAATGGCACCCAGTGACTCTCCATACCTTCATCATTGTCCATTTTATGAGAATAGAATGCCTGTTGTCATGATGACACAGTTATATCAACTTTTTTGATTGGCTGTTTAAAACTTGAACTTACATGACAATAAGTTTCTGAGACAACTGTTGGGCCCAGGGGCTTTTTGCCACACTTACCTCACAAGTTGAGTAGGAGGAGACATTATCTACACTTAACTTAGAAAACAAAAGGTAAAAACTATGTTAATCTAAACAAACAATAACTTAAGAGAAAATTGCAGCTATGTACAAACCAAAATAGAGAAAAGTCTAGGAGACCAGAGGAACAGGCTTGACAAAGGCTCTTGTCTAGAGACCAAACTAGGAGAGAACCAGGCTGGGCTTCAAAGGCGGCAGGTAGGCCTCTGGGGCAACCTTCCCCGCCCCACGCCTCAGGCCACCTAGCCCCAGGCCCAGCCGCTCCTGAGGTGACTTGTCAGCATTGCAGACATTTTCCAAGCCCCTCGCCTCGGGTATCCTAAGATGAGGCCTGGCTTAGTGAGAACCAGGCCCAGTTATCCCCACTGCCCCTAGTGATGACTGTGTTCTCCCAGTGCTGGACAAAACCGTACCATGAAGAAACACATAGGGGAATCCAGGGACAGATAAGCAGAGGCAACCAAAGACAAAAGAACCATGGGGAAACGTGAAAATAAATCTCCTTCAAAAAGTCTTGAAATACCAGAACAGCATACGAGGAATTTCGAAAATGCAGAAGCTAAAGATGAAAATGGCACAAATGATGGTAACTTCTGGGCCCAGAAATACATTGAATTAAAGCAGGAATTAAAGCAGGGATTACAGCAAGAAATGATGCAGGAAATGAAAATCATAGATCAAGAGCGACACCAAGACCTAGCTAAGCTAAAAGCAAACTTGGAGAAGCAAGTAGAGGAGATCAAAGAAGAAATGAACCAGAAGATAAGGAAGACCATACAAGAAATAAGAGAAGAACACAACAGAGACATAAAAAAAAATGCAGATATACAGAAAGTGAAAAACACACAGGTCACAACAGGTAATGATATGGAACAATTTCAAAATATATTATCAGACCTAGAAGACAAAATGATGGAGCGGGAAAAGAAAGACCATAAAGATCACAAAGTAAAAAAAGGAGAAAATGAATCATTACAATGGCTAGTAGATGATTCAAAAAGAAACAACCTGAGAATTATGGGAATCCAAGAGAAGTCTGAAGACAAAAATAAAAGGATTAAAAGTCATATTCAAGGAAATTATGGAAAAAACTTTCCCAAATCTAAGAAGAGAAATGAATATCAAACTACTGCAGGGATTTGGAACACCAAACAATATTGATCAGAAGAGAACCTCATCCGACACATCATAATTAAAGTACTAGAAACCCAACACAAAGAGAGAATACTAAAAGCGGTAAGAGAAAAGCAGAAGGTGACCTACAACGGTAAGCCCATCAGGATAACTGCAGACTTCTCAACCCAGATCAAGGAGCAATATCATTCAAACACTAAAAGAATACAAATTCCAACCAAGACTACTATATCTAGCAAAGCTACCTTTTAAAATAGAGGGAGAAATTAATATCCTCCATGATATAGAAAGATTAAAGAAACTTGCAGCCACTAAGCCATCACTGCAGAGAATTCTCAAAGGAAACTTGGATAGCGAAAGAGAGGCCAACGACACAAGAGACTCGAGAGAAAAGGAAAAAGAGACAAAAGCCAGAGGAGAATGAGCTGAGAAAAAAGTAAAGCCAGTAAACAACAGAGAAAAACAACAACGATGGCAGGGCACACCAAACATACCTCAATAATTACCTAAACGTGAATGGCCTCAACTCACCTATCAAAAAACATAGACTAGCTGACTGGATCAAAAAACAGAAACCCGCAATTTGCTGCCTACAAGAGACACACTTCACCCACAAGGAAACTCATAGACTGGAATTCAATATTTCACACAACAGGCCCCAGAAAACAAGCAGGGGTAGCTATATTAATCTCAGACTCATCTGATTTCAAAAGAAAACAGGTGAAGAGAGACAAAGATGGACACTACATATTGGTTAAAGGAATATTAGAACAGGAAGAAATCACAATTATCAATATATATGCACCCAACTCTGGAACACCCAATTATGTAAACCAAAAATTACTAGATTTGAAACGACACATAGGCCCCAACACAATTATAGTAGGGGACTTTAATACTCCACTATCACAAATAGATCAACCACACAAAAAAAAAATCCACAAAGATATACAACTACTGAAAGATACTATAGAAAGCTTGGACATAACAGACATTTCAGAGTCTTCCAACCAACATCAACTGATTACACACTCTTCTCAGCAGCACACGGAACATTTTCTAAAATAGACCACGTCCTAGGACATAAGTCATGCTGAAACAAGTAGAAATGGATAGAAATAGTCCCCTGCATGTTCTCAGACCATAGTGGAATAAGACTGGAACTTAACAGAAGCAGAAACAGAAAAAAAATACACAAACACATGACATGGAGACTTAATAACTTGCTATTGACCAAACAATGGATCACAGAAGAAATCAGAGAAGAAATCAAAAACTTCATAGAGTTAAATGACAATGGAAGTACATTATATCAAAATCTGTGGGACACAATGAAAGCAGTCCTTAGAGGAAAATTCATAGCCATAAATGCACACATAAAAAGAACAGAACTGTCACAAATAAATTTGCTAATGACGCACCTCAAGGACCTAGAGAAACACGAACAACTTAACCCAAAAGGCAGTAGAAGAAAAGAAATTACAAAGATCATATCTGAAATAAATGAGATTGAAATTAAAGAGCATAAAAAGATTAATGAGTCAAAGAACTGGTTCTTTGAAAGAATTAATAAAATTGACAAACCTCTTGCCAACCTCGTCAAGAAAAGTAAAGAAAAGGCACAGATTAGCACACTCAGGAACGGAAAGGGTGAAGTTACAACAGACTCTGCAGAAATCCAGAATATTATAAGAAATTACTTTGAACACCTATATTTTAACAAATTTGAGAACTTGGAAGAAATGGATGACTTTCTAGATACATATAAAACACCAAAATTAAAGGAGAAAAATATAAAAATCTTCAACAACCCTATCACGTACACAGATTTTGAAGCAGTAATAAAAGCTCTACCTACAAACAAAAAAGTCCAGGCCCAGATGAATTCACAGCAGAATTTTTTCAGAACTTTAGAGAAGAGCTTACTCCAATCCTCCTCAAACTATTTCATAAAGTAGAAAGTGAAGGAAGCCTACCAAACTCATTTCTGGAGGCTAGCATTGCACTAGTCTCAAAACCAGACAAAGACCTAACCAGGAAGAAAAATTACAGACCAGTATCCTTAATAAATAAGCATGCAAATGTCCTCAATAAGATTCTGGCAAACAGAATCCAACAACTAATCAGAAAGATCATACACCATGATCAAGTGGCCTTCATCCCTGAGATTCAAGGCTGGTTCAACATACATAAATCAATCAATGTAATACATCATATCAACAAAAGTGAAAACAAAAACCACATGATCATCTCTATAGATGCAAAAAAAAGCCTTTGACAAAATTCAGCACCCCTTCGTGATAGACACATTGAGAAAAATAGGTATAGAAGGGCCCTACCTAAAACTCATAGAAGCCATATATGCTAAGCCTACAGCAAATATCATAGTAAATGGAGAAAAGTTGAAATTGTGTCCTCTCAAATCAGGAACAAGACAAGGATGCCCACTCTCACCACTTCTGTTCAACATAGTTCTTGAAACTGGCCATAGCAATCAGACAACAAAATGAAATAAAGAGAATCTGCATCAGAAAGGAGAAGGTCAAACTCTACTTATTGGCAGATGATATGATTATCTTCATGGAAGACCCTAAAAACTCCACTATGAAACTCCTAGAAATAATAAAAAAAATTTAACCAAGTCACAGGCTACAACATTAACACTAAAACATCGATAGCTTTTCTCTATACTAATAATGAACTTATTGAGCAAGAACTCAGAAAAACAATTCCATTCTCAATAGCTCAGCAAAAAAGTAAATACCTAGGTGTATACCTAACCAAGGAAGTGAAAGACCTATATAAAGAAAACTACATTACATTGAAGAAAGAAGTTATAGGAGACATTAGAAAATGGAAAGGTATCCCCTTCTCCTGGATCGGCAAAATAAATATAGTCAAAATGACTATACCACCGAAACTGATATATAGATTCAATGCAATTCCTATCAAAATACCTACAAATTTCTTCAAAGAACTTGAAACAACAATCCTTAAATTCATATGGAACCAAAAGAGACCAAGAATAGCCAAAGCAATCCTGAGCAACAAGACCAAAGCAGGAGGCATTACAGTTCCAGACATCAGGCTGTACTATAAAGCCATAGTTGTAAAAACAATTTGGTACTGGCACAAAAATAGACAGATAGACCAGTGGAGCAGAACTGAAGATGCAGAGACAAACCCAAATACCCTCAATTACTTAATCTTCTACAAAGGGGCCAAATGCATACAATGGAAAAAGGACAGCCTGTTCAACAAATGGTGCTGGGAAAACTGGACATCCACATGCAGAAGAATGAATCTAGCCACACACCTATCACCATGCACCAAAATCAAATCAAAGTGGATCAAAGACCTAGACATTAAAAATGAAACCCTAAACCTTCTAGAAGATAAAGTAGGCAAATTTCTAAAAGACATAGGGGTAGGCAAAGACTTTTCTTGACAAGACACTAAGAGCAAAAGAAATTATCCCCATTATTAACAAATGGGATCTTGTCAAATTAAAAAGTTTCTGCACAGCAAAGGAAACTATCAACATTGTAAAAAGAGATCCAAAAGACTGGGAAAAAATATTTACCACCAGCATCTCAGATAAGAAGCTTATAACTATACAAGGAGCTGAAGATAAATAAGCCTACCAAATAAAGGATCCTATTGAAAAGCGGGCAAGCGAAATGAAGACAGTTCACTCAGGAAGAAATTCAAAAAGCCAATAGATACATGAAAAGATGTTCAACATCTCTAGCCATAAGAGAAATGCAAATCAAAACAATGCTAAGATACCATCTCACCCCAGTGAGAATGGCCTGTATCAACAAGTCAAGTAGTAATCAGTGCTGGCATGGCTGTGGGGAGAAAGGAACCCTCCTGCACTGCTGGTGGGAATGTAAATTCATACAACCCCTTTCGAAAGCAGTATGGAGAGCTCTTTAAAGACTAGAAATAAATATCCCCTTTGATTCAGCAGCACCCCTCCTGGGAATATATCCAGAAGAGATCAAAACAACACACAACAGAGATATTTGTATACCCATGTTCATAGCAGCACAACTAACAAAAGCTAAATTATGGAAGTCACCAAAATACCTGTCAGCAGACCAGTGGATACAAAAATTGTGGTATTTATACACAATGGAATACTTTGCATCAATCAAGTCCAACAATGTTGAGGCTTTTACAGGCAAATGGAAGAAACTTGAGAACATCATGCTTACTTAGTGAAGTGAGTCAGAAGCAGAAGGTGAAACATTGAATGGTCTCTCTGATATGAGACTCCCAGAGCACAACTCCTATGGAACCTGAAAAACAAAATGAACCAGGGGGGTCGGGTAGGGGAGGAGGGAGGGAGGGGTGGGTAGAGGGAGGGACAAAAGGAGAGTGGGAAAGCCCTTGTCACCTTGACAAGATACATATGTGCATAAAAGGTTCAACTCCATTGTAAACCTTAAATTTTGCACATATACATATCAGTAAAATGGGGGCGGGGGTTGGAGAGAAACCCAGATCCCGGGTCACAAATAAAAGGCTCTTGTCTAGTGACAAGGCCCAGCTTTCAGATGCTGCTTGTCTGTCCATCAAGTCCCCAAGGCCAGTCTTCATCACCCGTGCCACAGGGCAACCAGCCCGCTCAGTCAGTCAACAGGAACCCAAGAGGGAGAGTGTGGATTGAAGAATACATGGACTCTTGCCAAGGCAAAAGACCCTTTATTTTCTACAGCCCTCGTATTCGTCGTGGTGTAGTGTCCTCGGAGGTTCTCCAGCCCCCGCCTGCCCAAATCCGACAGCCATCACCGCATTGCCGTCCTTTTATACCCCAGTTGTTTTCCAGCTTTTTGATTTGTTTATCCAAGCCGACAAAGAGCAGTGCTGTGTTTAAGCAAAACAACACCTGACTTAAATTACAAGCAGTAAACACTTCTTGGTTTAGAGGAACTCAGCCCAGATCAGCCATGCCGAGGCTCTTGAGCCCTGAGGGCCCCAACACAGGGACACTCTCTTAGGTAATCAGAGTGGTCCTGTGACATTTCCAGTCTTTTAAGTTTGGCATGAGAACAGTTAAAGAACTTTCATTTTCTTTCTTTCTTTCTTTCTTTTCTTTCTTTTTCTTTTCTTTTCTCTTTTTGTTTCTTTGTTTTCAATACTTTTGGGTTTTTTTCCAGTATTCATATTAATATACAAATGTAATACATAGTATTCACAATGAATTTGGGTGTTTCGTACATCTATGTATCACATCGAATTCACAATCCCTTCCCATCTTCTACCCCCCCACCCTTCCTGTCCCTTCCCCCGGCTCCGGCTATCACTTCATATGGTTCCAAAGAATGTCTGTGTTCTGGGTTTTCCAAGTCCGAGAAACCATACAGTGTTTTAACATATTAATCAACTGTGCCTAAGTCATTTCACTCAAGTCACCACTCTACCCCAGCTTCCTATTCCTCTAATGGGTTCTCAGTAATCAAATCTTGATATCTCCTCTCTGAATCCAACCAATTCCTTCACTGGGATATTCACCAAAAGTTTTTTTTTCCACATTTTCCTACATCTTTGTTGTTATTGTTAAACCTGGCCTTACCCACCAGTTCACACTAGAAAATAATTATAAGCATGTAGTTCAAAAGACTAGTTAGTTTGGGAAAGAAGAAAAAATAATAAATAAATAAAATTCAGTTGCCTTAGCTGAATGCTGGAAGGTGCATATTTGTACATTCACAAGGTTATCTTTACATCAATCGGTTTCCTTAGGATAAACTTTCATTAGTGACCTAATAAGTGACTTGCTACACCAAAACAAAGTTAAAACTATATCACATTGCTACATTAAATGAACTTAAATCTATACCACGTAAATATACTTAAAGCGACAGACATGAAAGCAAATCTAGTTATTTCAGAATTTCCTAACTTTCATATCTTATTTACTCACATTTCACTGATTACTAACCTACTTTTTTCTCAGCTCCTTCTCCTGTAGCTGTTGTCACTTTTTCTCTGGGGTCATTGGTATCGCTGGTCTCCCTTTCATTGTCCAAGTTTCCTTTAAGTATTTTCTGCAATACTCGCTCAGTGGCTGCAAATTCCTTTAAGCTGTCTCTGTCATGGAAAGTTTTAAGTTCTCCCTTTAAATTAAAAGATAATTTTGCTGGATATAGCAGTCTTTGTTGGCATTTATGTTTTTTAGCGCTTGGATGACATTGCTCCACTATTTTCTTACTTTTAGAGTTTGGATTGAAAAATCTGCCGTTATCCTGATGGGTTTCTCTTTGTAGGTCACCTTCTGTTTTTCTCTTACCGCTTTTAGTGTTTTCTCTTCGTGTTGGGTTTCTTGCATTTTAATCATGATGTGTCGTGATGAGGATCTCTTCTGATCAAAGCTGTTTGGTGTTCTATATGCCTGCAATAGTTCCATGCTCATTTCTTTTCTTAGATTTGAGAAATTTTCTTCCATTATTTCATTAAACATGTCCTTTAAGCCTTTTGTTTTGTCCTCAGTCCTCTCCTCGGTTCTCATAATTTTGAGGTTATTTCTCCTTGAATCATCCATCAACTGTTGTAATGATTTGCTTTCTTTACTTTGTATTCTTCATGGCCTGTATGTTGCAGCTTAGTCACTTTATTTTCTAGGTCTGACATACTATTCTGAAGTTGTTTAAAGTGGTTGCTTATTATTACCTGCATGTTTTTCATTTCCTGAATATCTGCATTCAATTTTTCTATATCTCTGTTGCGTACTTCTCTAATTTCTTCTTTTGTCTTCATTATCTTCTGGTATATTTCTTCTTTAGTCTCCTCTAGTTGCTTTCAAGGCTTGCTTTTTGCTTATATATGTATTGGTGTAGCTCTTCTGCTATTTTATTTCCTGCTTTCATTCCTGCTTTAATTCACTGAATTTCTGGGCCCAGAATTTGTCATCATTTTTGCCATATTCATCTTTATTTACCCTGACTTTATCTCCTGGGGTTTCAGGTCTTTTTGTAGATTTGTAACTGCGCTTCCTGATTTCTTCTTTGGTCTCCTCTAATTTCTTTTTAAGGCTTGCTTTTTGCTTAGCTAAGTGTTATTGTACCTCTTGCACTGTTTGTTTTATTTCCTGCTTTGCTTCCTGGTTTAATTCCTGCTTTAATTCTTGCTTTAATTCACTGACTATCTGGGCCCATAAGTCACCATCCTTCTTGCCCATCTCTTCCTTGGGTTCTTTGGGTTCTGCCATTTTAGCACCCCTTGTACCCTCCCCTGGGGAGTCAGATCTTTTTGTATAAGATTTGTTACCACATTTCCCCATGCACCCAATTGCAATGTGCATCCTGGGTCGTAGGCTTTCTTAGTTACTTTTTCGTTGCTGTGACTCAGTACCTGACGCGCACAAGTTTAGGAAAGGAAAGGTTTATTTTAGCTTACAGTTTCAGATGGTCACAGTCCATTCAGGGGCGGGTGGCAGCAATTGAAGCACATGGCAGAGAGAGAGGTGGAGGCAGCTTCTCAGGACATCACACACAGGCAGGCAAGTGAGACTGATCGAGACTAGTCTAAGTCCCAGTCTTAGTATCTCCTGCATCCAGGTATTGAAGGTGTGGCCACTACACATCCTTAGTCTTAGCTCACACGCCTTTAGTCTTAAATCACATGCCCTTAGTCTTAACTCACATGCCTTTAGTCTTAACTCACACGCACCTAATCCCAACAACTGCAATCCACCCCTCCAGGCCAGACCCCAGTCCACTAACATGACATGGCTCCGTAGACAATCCATAACATTAAAATACATGAGACTTTTGGGGTGCACTCCAGATCCTAGCCACAGCATTCCACCCTTGGCCCCCAAAAGACTCATGTCCTACCCAGGTACAATGCATTCAGTCCTTCTCCAAGAATCACCAAAGTCTTAACAGTTTCAGCACTGCTAGAGAAACTCCAAGTCCATAGTCTCCTCTGAGACTATGAGACAAATTTTTAAATGTGAGCTCCTGTTCAAACCAAAGAGTTAAGTACTTCCAATATAAAATGGCACAGGGTAAACATTTCCATTCCAAAAGGGAGGGATAAGGGAATAAAAGGCAATAGGACCAGAACAGTTCCTAAATCCAGCCTGGCAAGGGTTAAACCCTGTACCTCCATGTACAGCAACTGGCTTAAATGTTGGTGAGGCATGAACTCCAAGGGGCTTGGGTGGTCCCACCCCTGTGGCATTGCTGCTGACTGCAGCCTCCAAGTCTTCTCTGCTTTGGGCTGGATCCACTCATGGCCTGCTGCGTTTCTCAGCTGACAATCCATGCTCCTGGCTTCTCCTTTACAATTTCACACATTGCCCTCCCAGGGGCACACTGCTTGGCCTCCAAGGTCTTCCTCTGAAACCTGGGTGGAAGCCTCCCTGAACCCATGACTCTTGGCTTCTGCAAAGTTGTAAAGCTGGGACCACGTGGATGTCTCCAAGATCTGCCACTGGCTTGAGCAGTAATCTGGCTCCTCTGTGCCACGGCTGCAGCAACTTCTGAGTGCCTGGATTGCTGAACTCTGGGAAGCTGAGCTCCAGCAAACACTTCCCTCTTTGGCCCTATTGGGAGTCCTGGGGAACTCTTCACAGGACAAGATCTTTTGCCTTTGCACCCTTTAATTGGTAAAGGGTGGGATCTTGCTGATTCCTGAGTCACTGTAAAGGCCTCTTATTTACAGTCCTGATTCCAACTTCTTGGCTTCTGTTTAACATTAGTCTCTTGATCCACCACATGTTTTTCTACTCCAGACTGTGAGCTTTTTATATCTGTTCTCTCTGCCATTTTTTCCTGTCTTTCACTATAAAGCTGACTAAAAGCCGCAAACAGTAGCCATGTAACAGTTTTAACTTCAGTCTGCCTTGAAATTTCCTCCACCAGAGTAAACAGTCCACCACCCTTAATCTCAATTTCAGGCAAAGTCTCTGGACAAGGGCAAAATGCCGACAAACTTTTTGCCAGAGCGTAGCACACATGGTTTTTAGGCCACTTTCCAATACAGTCCTCCTTCCCATCTGAAACTTATTGAGCCTGGCCTTTCCAATCCACACTTGTATCAGCATTCTGGTCTTCTGAGCTCTGGCCAGAATCTCCCATCAAGCTGAGCTCAGAGCACTCAAAAGCTTCTCCAGTTGACATCCTCGAACCTTTCCAAATTCCTCCTGCAAACCAGTTCCAACAGCTTCTGAACCACATCATCAGGTAAAGTACCGTAATGACCCCAGTTCTCTGGTACCAATTTCTGTCTTAGTTACTTTTTCATTGCTGTGACTCAGTACCTGACACGCACAAGTTTAGGAAAGGAAAAGTTTATTTTAGCTTACAGTTTCAGATGGTCACAGTCCATTCAGGGGCGGGTGGCAGCAATTGAAGCACATGGCAGAGAGAGAGGTGGAGGCAGCTTCTCAGGACATCACACACAGGCAGGCAAGTGAGACTGATCGAGACTAATCCAAGTCCCAGTCTTAGTCTCTCCTGCATCCAGGTATTGAAGGTGTGGCCACTACACACCCTTAGTCTTAACTCACACGCCTTTAGTCTTAAATCACATGCCTTTAGTTTTAACTCACATGCCTTTAGTCTTAACTCACACGCCCCTAATCCCAACAACTGCAATCCACCCCTCCAGGCCAGACCCCAATCCACCAGCATGACATGGCTCCATTGACAATCCATAACATTAAAATACATGAGACTTCTGGGGGGCACTCCAGATCCTAGCCACAGAATAGGGCATTCATGATAGAGGATTTTCTTCATAGAAAAGCCCCCAAATGACTCTCCATTTCTTTATCATTTTCCTACTTCTGAGAAGAGAATACCTTTTATCATGAGTGGAAAATAAGCATCATATAAGCATCTTTTATGGATCTCTGTTTAAAATCTTACAGAAATGTGCAATGTGTAGTTTCTAAGAGTTTTGTTGGGCAGAGAAGCTCTGCCTTCTTTTTTTTGTGAAACCTGTCTCACAAATTTGGAGGGAGAATGAGCTATTTGATTCCTAAATATCACAGCAAGAAGGCAAAAATTACATCAACTAAAACAATAATAACTTGGTAAGGAAAAAATAATGCAGCTAGCCATATATAAACTGAAGCAGAAAAATCAGGTCGGGGGACTAGAAGAATACAGACCTGAGAAAAGCTCCTGTCTGGGGATGAGCCCAGCTTTCAGGTGCTGATTATGTGTCCGTCATGCCCCCGAGGCAGATCATGATCACTGCTGCCTCAGGGATACTCTCTCAGGCAGTCAGCATGGGTTCAGTGATATCACAGGCCACCTCAGGTTGGCGCCTGAGCAGTTAAAAGGCCTCCAACATATCCACACTAGGGTAGCTGGAATGCTCTGAAATTACAGTGCAGGGATGGGTGGATAGGGTTTGCTAACTTTGAAGCACCTGGAGACAGCATACACCAAACTTCAAAGTCTCTACCTGTGGTATGGTGTTAATAGCTTTTCACTAAAAATGAGAACATCAAAGGTAGCTTTTGAAGAGAGAGCCCTGTGTACATATAATTCAAACACAGTTGGTGAAGGCTTTGTAGGCCCTACCTGAAAATAAAAATTTTAAAGTGTGGAGATACTGTTCATGGTAAATTCCTCATGACAAACTCCATTGAAAAGAATCAATCAAACAATAACTAGTAAAAAAAATTTCAACCAACCAATCAGTCTGTCTATAAGCACTACTACTCATCAAAAGAATATCAAGAATAAAACTCATGACTAAGGTAATCGCTAAAGCAAATAAAATGTATAAAAAGGCAAAAGGAGAACTGTGAATATTTCTTTTCTTTTATTAATATGTGTTTGCCATACATAATAACAATCAACTCGAGAACTCAGTGCATTTACATATCTCATCTTGATAATTGCTACTTCCCTTCCCGTTCTCACTCCTCAGTCTTCCCCCAACATGCCCTTTCTTCTCCACACAGTCTATCTTCTCAGTTTCTTTCAGAAAATTCAGAACTTATTGGAAGTCATACATAGGTAAAGTGAAACTTGTATAAAAAGATATAGAAAATAAAAGACAATGAAGAAGGAGCAGACAATATTAACTATAATACTGTGTGCAGCCACTGTACATTACAGCTCCCGCTAGTGAGTTGCAAGGTCATGAAATGTGCCATAGATACCACGTCATCATGTTTGCAGAGAACACGGTAACATACCTTTTTACTAAACCTCGTGTCTTTTAATAAAAAATTCTATATAGATAATAAATCATAGATCAAATGTTTCCAAATGGGTTATGTACTCTTTTAAAAAGGAACCTGTTTTTGTACATTAGAGTGACAAAAATTGGGGGACGGTTCAATGATGTGGGAGAGAGACAGAAAATAAAAGCTCGGAGGCAGGCACTCAGAATCACACCCAATTGCGGTGTGAATGCTGAGTGGTACCATCATTCGTTGTGCGAGGCAACATGCAGGTTTACTTTACAGAATGGCCTCATGTGACTCTCCTTAATCTTTTTCCAGTTTGTGAGGGTAGAATGCATGTTATCATGAGTGGAATACACTTACAAGTACTTTTTTTTTTTGAATTTTGGTTGATGATCTCAGGGAAGTTTACAAGGAGTAGTTTGAAGGAGGATTGTTACTGGGCACAGGGGGTTTTGTCTTCTATTGTGATATTTGCTTCCGCATCTCAAAGGCACGTCCTGATGACCTGTGGACTAGTAGGTAGCAGATAAACATGAATGGAAGGAGATGAACAAAATTGAGGCCCGATGGGAACAGCTGAAGGCCTTGAAAGTAGCAGCTGCAAGGCAAGGACAACAGAAGATTTCTGACAACCAGTTTAGAGAGGATTAAAAACTAGACAAGATACTACAAGAAGCTTCAAACAGAGATGATGGACTTTTTCAAGTGTGAGTGCAGGCACAGTAGGGAAGACTATGTGTCCTTAGCTGACTGCTCTTCACTGTAATTCATTTACATATCATGCATAGACATTGGTGTTCATGAATATAATTAAAACCAGGTAAATTAAGGAAAGTGCATGAACTATGTGGCAAAAGTTATATAATCTGAAAGCACCACCCAGGGGAGGAACAATGCCCAGTGAGCATTTAGAAGGGATCAAGATCCCCTAGGTTTGCTCACTCCCTGGTGGCAACTCATTCTGTCTACCGGCCATATTTCTGTCCATAGATCTTTCTTGAACTGTCATTTTGCTTGTGTAGGCTCTCACAGAAAGCTGTCCCAGCAGTCTGAGTGAATTCTCTCCCTGCCCACAAGAACTAGGTGTCATCAGGGACCATCAGCCACCCTTTCCCTCTTTCCGGGTAACAGACTCAGGGCAAGTGACCTTGAAAACCACAGGGGGTGCTGTGACACCATCAATTTGGCACAAGAGCTGCTAAAAGGCCTCAAACTTTAAGACCAGGAAATCAGACAAGAGCAGTTAGAGTTTCTGGAGGTAAGAACTCACTAATGGGCAGAATTTGCTCAACTTTTAAGTGCCTGGGGACCCAATCCACCCAACTCTAAAGTTACTACCTGGGTATGGTTTGGTGGCTCATTTATTTTATCTTATTTTATTTTTGAGACAGGATCTTGTTCTGTAGTCCAGGCTGGTCCTGAACTCACTGTGGAGCCCAGCATGACATTGAACTCATGACAACCTTCCTGCCTCAGCCTCCCAAGTGCTGGAATTACAGGGGTGTGCCACCATGCCCAGAAGTTGCTCTCTTCTTAAAACTGGTATATCTAGGCTGTCATTTGCATTAGATGGTTCCAATGCCTTCATTCTGGAAGAGAGGGCCCTGTGTTAGTAATAATTCAAGTACAGGTGGTAAAGGATTAATTAGTCTCTATCTGAAAACAATGAATAGTGGAGATGCTGCTCAACATAAATCCATTGCTTCAAACCTCAGAGAAATGAGTTAGGGAATGAGTCGACCTATTAATAATTAAATATAAAAAGAACCAATCCATAAATCAGTTAGCCCTGCTGCCTATCAAAAGATTGTAAGAAAATTCATGGCAGGCTGGAGGCATAGCTCAGAGTTTAGAATACTTGCCTAACAAGCATAAAGCCATGGCTTTGATTTCCCAGTCCCATCCCAACCTGGTGTGATGGAACATGCCAGTAATCCAAGCACTTGGGAGGCTGAGGCAGGAGGATTTCCATGTGTTTGAGGCCAGCCCAGGCTACACAGTGAGTTCAGGACCAGCCTATACTACAGAGCAAGGCTCTGTCTCAAAAGAAAAAATAAAAGAAAGGAAGAAAACTCATGACAAATTTAATGGCTAAAATAGTGTAAAATGCCAAAATAAATTGGACATTCTAAATTTTTGAAAAGAAAAAGCAAATACCAGAAGTCAGAGCTTATTGGCAATAATGCATAAAATGAAACTGGTATAAAAATAAATAAGAAACAAAAGACAACATAAAGAGCAGACAATATTAATTACAAGGCTATGTGCTAGAACAGTAGTTTATATCTCCTCTTGGTGAATCACAAAATCAGAAAATTTGGCACGGATATTTCATAAGATCATGTTTTCAGAGAAGATAGTAACCTATTATTTTTCTAAACCTTATGTCATTTAATAAAAAATTGTAAATGGATAAATCATAGACCAGATGTTTCTAAATAGGCCATGTGCTCCTTCAGTAAGAAACCTGTCTTCTACTTTATAATGACAGAAAATTGGACCTTATCAATAAGGTGAAAGAGAGACAGAAAATACAGGCTTGATGCCAGTTACTTAGAATTACTCTTAATTGATCCTAGATGGTGGTGTATCCATTGTGAGTTTACCAGAAAGAATGTAGGTTTCGTTCATAGAATGGTCCCAGGTGACTCATTTCTTCATCATTGCCCAGTTTATAAGGGTATTCTAAAAGTGTTATTTTGAGTGGAAATAGAGAATATAGTTATAACAACTTTTTGGATCTCTGTTTAAAATCTTGTCAAAGTATGCAATGAATAGTTTCTGAAGCTACAACTGGGCAGTGGGCATTTTAACTTCTTTTTGTGACATTTGTTTTTCATGTTGAGTGAGAGGAAAAATTTATGTATTCAGTCAGCAAGGAGGCAAAAATTATGACACCTAACCCAACTGAAAATAACTCAGAAAATAAAAAGAATGTAGCTAGCTACATGCAAAACAAAGGATGAATATCAGGTCAGGATCATCAGAAAAATACACACTTGAAGATCCTCCTCTTCAATGATTGTGGCCCAACCTGCTTGTGTTGCTTGCCCAGCTTTCGAGCCTCCAAGACAGATCCTGATTACCTGAGCCTCAGGGACAGTTCTCTAGGCCCAGAGTGGGCACTGTAACATCGCCAGCTCTTATATCTGCTACACACACAGTTAAAGGATTGCCAAGGATGGCTCTTTAATACATAAACTGTGTGGTAAGCACTGTGAATTGGATGTAAACTTGAACAAATTTCTTTGGATGTCAAAAACCAGCTTTCAGACTCGCTTCTTAGATTATCACCTTGCTTTCAGACCAGATCTGCATACATTAAATGATAAATTCCATCATATTTCACCTGAGAGAAGACCTCTGTTGACCTTAAGCTACCCAGGAAGGAAGAAGTTTGTATTTTTCCATGTTCTGGCCCCTTTATCCACCCCTTCTGGGTCCAGTCTCAGTGTTCTACTCCTTCCAGGTGTAAGCCCTTCATCAACCACACACCTGTAATCTAATCCACATGCCTGTAATATATAATACACCACACACTCATAATCCACCCCTCCAGACCAGCCCCAATTTCCTAACAGCACATGGTTGCATAATGTCTAACATCCAAATACATGAGATTTTGGGGGACATCCCAGATCCAAGCCACAGCAAATAGTAACAGTGAAAATAGCATGAAGAAGAAATAAAAATCAAAGACAAAGAGCAAGTCTTGGTGCTGCCACTGTAGCTTACATCTTCTTCTAGTGAGCCAGAAAGAAAATTTAGCATAGATGCTGTAAGTTATCATTTTTGCAAAGAACAGAGTAACCTACTCTTTTACTAAACCCTATATACTTAATGAAGAATTCTACATGAATAAGAATGTTTTCTTGAGACACAGTCCATCTCTGTAATCCAGCCTCATCCTGAAGACTATGGAGACCAGGCTGGCCTTGGACTTACAGCAGTCCTGCTATCTTAGCCTCCTGAGTCCTGGGATTACAGGTGTGTACCACCATGCCCAGTTTATGTGGTGCCGGGGAATCCAAATCAGGTAATTAATTATTACTTGCTAGGCAAGCGCTTTGACCGCTGAGCCAATCATCCAGCTCCTGAATAAGGTAGACCAAATGTTTCCAAATGGATTGTGTACTCCTTCAATAAAAACTAGTTTTTATACTTCAGAGTGGCAAAAATTGGGGGTGTCAGCTATGAGGGAAGACAGAAAAATGTAATGCTTGAGGTCAAACAGAATTGTTCCCAGTTGCAATGTGCATTCTGGATGGAACTGAGTTATTCTCTCTCTCTCTCTCTCTCTCTCTCTCTCTCTCTCTCTCTCTCTCTGTCTCACAGCCCAGGCCTGTCTCCTAACTCAAGGCAATCGTCCTGCTGCCTCGGCCTCCTAAGTGCTGGAATTACAGGAATGGGCCCACTTTGCCCAGCCAATTTGTACCCAATGTTTAGGAATAGCACCCACGACCTTTTGTGACCTACACAAGTGTGACTTCTTTAATCAAGGGCATCTAAAAGGTCACAGACCAGTTCCTGGAAGTGTCAGGACCTAGCTTCCCAGAGACATTTTCCCACGGCCAGGTTCCTAGCAACTACTCATTTGTATTCTGAAGCTACAGCTTTTCCATTTTCAGAATGCGACATAGAACCTATCTTGAGGCACTTTATGAGAGATATTTTAACTTCCTAATAATCTATTATTGTAATGTTTATTCATTCATCTATCAGGTTTTTTGTTTTAATTGCAAATAAAGATCCTCTAAATATTCGCATAGAATTTTTCGTGCGAACATAAATTTTCATGTCACTTGAATTTTGTTTTTCCTGTGCTAGGGCTTGAACCCAGGGCTGACGGTGCCAAACACTGGTTAACACTGAGCTACTTGCTTTCGTTACATAAGCAAATATTTAACTTCATGAAGCTCTTTTGCGAGTGACTGAATCATTCCCCTCCTGGTGGGAAGCTGCATCTTCCGACCCTAGAAAGAAGCTACCTGGGCAAGGAGCGCAACGTTTTGCGCACGCGCAATGCCGGCCGAAAGGGCCGTTGGGGCTGGTGGTGCGCAGGCGCGCTGTCCTGCGCCGGCCTGCGCGGAGGGGCGGGGCTAGCGTTGGCGTCTCTTTCCACTGCAGCTTGTGGCAGCGCCATTTTGAATGTGCGGCACCCGTGGGTGTGTGTCCGGGGAGCAGCGGCTGCCGGTCGGTCACTGACCCTCAGTGCTGACTGTCCTTGCTTGGATTCCATCGATAAACACAGAGACTTGTACGTGTATTCGTGTAGGCCCGTATCCGGTACCGGACGTGAGCTCACCGCGATGATGTTGAGGGGAAACCTGAAGCAAGTGCGCATTGAGAAAAACCCGGCCCGCCTTCGCGCTCTCGAGTCCGCGGTGGGAGAGAGCGAAGCGGTGACCGGGGCGACCATGGCGCTGGCGCTGGCCGGGGAGCAGGCGCCGCCCGCCCCCGGGCCCCCCGAAGACCACCCGGAGGAGGACACGGGGTTCACCATCGACATCAAGAGCTTCCTCAAGCCGGGCGAGAAGACGTACACGCAGCGCTGCCGCCTCTTCGTGGGGAACCTGCCCACGGACATCACCGAGGAAGACTTCAAGCGGCTCTTCGAGCGCTACGGCGAGCCCAGCGAGGTCTTCATCAACCGAGACCGCGGCTTCGGCTTCATCCGCCTGGTGAGTCTGGGGCTGCCGGGTGGGGAAGCGGACCGCCGGTGCCCGGCCGCCGGGCCGCCCCAGTCCGGGACCCCGGCGCCGCGCAGGCCTTGGCTGCTGGCGCTCGCGGGCCGGCGGAGCTCTGGGCGGCCAGCCGGTTGCCGCGCGCGAGGTTCACCGTGGTCGCCCGGCAGTGCCGCGGTACCGGAGAGGTCGGGACAGCGACAAGAACGGGCCGCGTGTTCTTGTGACGGCTCCTCAACGCGCAGATTGTTGTGGTAAAGACTGTGAATTGGGTGTAAGCTTGAACCAGTTTCTTTGGGTTCAAAGACCAGCTGTCAGCTCGCTTCTTAGATTATTATCTCGTTGTTTTCAGACCAGATCTGCATATATTAAACAATTAAGTTCCATCGTTTTTCACCTGAGGGAAGACCTCTGTTGACCTTAAACTGCCCAGATGCCCATTCTGCACTCCGGTGACCCTGTCCGATCTGCAGGAATGGGGCAGTGTTGAATTATTAACCTATGTGATGCTGTTCTCCTAACGTTCTGCACTCTTCCACTTTCGGGCCTGGGAGAGAGGATGGAGGATACTCTCTTAGACATAACTTTGCTAGCTTTAGAATATCAGTGTATCTTTGAATCTAAATTTCGAAAAGTTTTTCAGTAATTAGGCAAAAATTGTGTCTTTTTACACCCATTGGAGAAAATAGAGCCCTTAGATTTTTCTGCGGTTTTGTTATGTTCATCAGTGTCAGTTACAAGGCATTACTGTTACTCATATTCACATACTGTTCTTTTTTCCCAGAAGAATCTTTTATAGTAAAGCTGGGGGATATTTTTACACATGTACAAGGCTTATTCTGTTTTCTTTCTAGTTAGGCCCTTCAGTCTAATAGTCATTGGACATTGGGGAAATTTTCTTACTTTTTTTCTTTTCTCAGACTGGAATCAACCAGGGCCGTTGCTCTGAGCTGCATCCCCACATCCCCAGACTTCAATTTTTATTTTGTGGTGAGACAGACAATGTCACTGTGTTGCCCAGGCTGGACTTGAACTTGGGATCCTCTTTCCTCAGCCTCCCACAATGCCAGCTTGGACGTAAAATCATAAACACATTTACTAGTCCTTCGGGCAGTAAGAAAAACATCACTTGATAAAATATTTTTTAATATAAATGCAAAAGTTGAACTGAGTTGAACTAACTGAGGTTAGTGATAGAGTACTTGCCTAGCATGCCAGAGGCCCTCAGGTCTACCTCAGCATCAGAAGAAATGATAAAAATTATCTTAAAAGAAACAAGGTTTCTATAATAAGGTATTATAAGCAAGTTTTGGTAAACTTTCTAGAAGAACTTTTATATAATAGTTTGAAGATCCTTAGCTTCTGGAGGAGTATGAATAGAGAGGTTGCATTCCCCTCTTTTTAAAGCCTTAAACTGATAAGCATGTATCCTGTCTTTCAGGCTGTTTATAATAGGGAAGTCTTATACTCCAGTAGAATCCTCAAATACTGGGATAAGAGATGCACACCACCACCAGGCTAAGCTCTGATAGAATTTCTGCCATGATAGAATTTCTGTGTACTTGTGTTGTTAAATGCAGTAGCTCTAGCCCTAGCCGTATGCCTTTTGGGGGGGGGGGGGGGGGGGGGCGGGGTACTGGGAATTGAACCAGGTGCCATCCCAGAGCCATATACTCAGCCCGCATCACCTCCTTTTTTTTGAGAAGAAATTTCCCTAAGTTCCCTGATTGAGACTTGAACTGGTGCTCCTCCTATCTAAGACTCCTAGAGTGCCAGGATTACAGGCCTGCTCTCTATACCTGGCTGACTTTTAAAATTACGTGTGTGTGTGTGGGGGGGGGGGGGGGGTTGAAAAGTTTTAAGTTGGGAGTGCTATTTAATTTAGTACTGGGGACTTCAGTATACAATTATTCAGGAAAACCAAGTAAAATCTTCTTTTTTGATCTGAAATCAGAATTACAGTGGCAGAGAAGATAAGAACAAACAGTGGTGTCCTACTCTAAAAATCTTTCTAGAAAACAATGTCAAACAAACTTGCTCAAATTCTGATGTTTCACACACACTGTCCAAAGCCTCTCGATCACCTTCCGTAGCAGTGTATGCCCAAGCATCATGCCCAACTTTTAGTTTCATCTTTCATATTTCTTCTTTCAGTAAATCTTATTTTCCGTGGTTTTCTCATCTTTTCTGGTTTTATCATCCAGTGGTGTTTCTACTCTTCTCCTATTCTCAGGAACATTTTTGTCTTCTGTAGTTTTTAAATGCATTTCTGATTTTCTTAATTGCACTATAAATAGGACAGACACTAGTTTCATTCACGGCTGTGTGTTCACAGGAAAAAGATCACTCTTTAATCCCTTTGGTTCTATTTGGTCATTTTGCGGGGTCTTTTCTGTTCCTTTGAATCTGAGGACCTGAGATCTTTCTTCTTGCCTTTATTTATTTATTTATTTATTTATTTATTTGCTGCAGGGCCTTGCTTTGTAGTCCAGGCTGGTCCTGAGCTCACTATGTACCCCAGAACTACAGTTCTCCTGCTTCGGCCTTCTGAGTGCTGGGATTACAGGTATTTGCTACCATGCCCAGTTTATCTGGTGCTGGGAAATCAACTCAGGGCCTTGTGTTTGCTGGGCATTCACTAACTGTAGAGTTGTGCTCCCAGGACTGTTTTTATTTCTGTTATTGGATTTCCTATGCTTTTTTCTTTTTAATTATGAAATGAAGACTTGTAATGTGTATGTAGTGAACTTGTCCATCATGTAATTTTAAGCCATCTTGTATTTCAGGAGAGCTCTCTTGATAACAATTTTGTAATTAGTAAAAGATTATTCTTCCCCTGATATGCGTGATGTAAAGATGATATTTTTTTTTTTCGAGGCAAGGTCTCACTCTACAGTCACGGCTGGTGCTGAACTCACTTTGTAGCCCAGGCTGACCTCAAACACGAGGCCGTCCTTCTGCCTCAGCCTCCTAAGTGTTAGGATTACAGGCATGAGCAACCTTACCCACCTTACATGGGGAATCCAACGTGAGGCCTTGAGCTTGCTAGGCAAGCGTTTTAACCACTGAGCTAGTTCTCCAGCCCAAGGTGATCATTATATTTTTATTTAATATTTTAAGTTTATTATATCCTTGACATTTTTCATGTCATTAATTTCTCTTTAATGATTATGTTGTATTCAATATGGATTTATTGCAAGATTACAAGTTATTTAATAACTTTCTATGATTGACATGAAGCCTTTATCTGGTTTGTAAACATGGATTTCCCTAAGTATCCTTGCAGTGGGCAATTTGAAGCAGGTGGTAGTATACAGTGAAAGGAAAGTTCATGGACATTGAGTAGTCTTGAAATAGAAATCATTAAACACTGTTTTAAGTGGTCTTGGGATAGTTAGGCAGGCTGGCTGTTGGGCTTGCTTTGAGACAATCTCGCTTTGTAGTTATGACTGGTCCTGAGCTCGCTGTGTAGCCCAGGGGCTGGCCTTGAACTCACAGCAGTCTTCCTCTTAGCCTCCAGGAGTGCTGGGAGTACATTACCATGCCCAGTTTATGAGGTGCTGGGGAAATGAGCCCAGGGTCTTGTGCGTGCTAGGCAGGTGCTTTAACTACTGTGCTATTCTTTTCTTCCAGTTTTTGTGTTCGTTCGTTCGTTCTTTCTTATTTATTTAGAGACACAGTCTTGGTCTGTTCCAGTCTGGTCCTGAACTCAGTATATATTCCAGGCTGGCCTTTAATTCCTGGCAGTCTTCCTTGCTCATCCTCCTGAGTTCTGGGATTCCAGATGTGTGCCATGTCTGGCTAATTTTTATGTGGTGCCGGGAGACTGAACCCAGGGCCTTGAGCATGCCAGGGAAGCTCTCTAACCACTGAATATGTGCTTAGCCCTTGATTTGTTGTATTCTGTTAAAAACCTATAGTTTTATCCTTTGTGTAGAGTGATGAAAGGCAGGATTATGGTATTTTGGTAGAGATTATGATTTTGTTTTTGTTTTTGTGGTACTGGGAATTGGCTCCAGGACCTTCACACTAAACTATATTCCATTCCCTGTTTATTTATTGGTTTTTATTTTAAGATAGAAACTGAATTGCCCAGACAGGTCTTAAATTTGCAATCCTTCTGTCTCAGCCTTCCAAACTGATGGTGGACACTGCCATGCCTAGCTGAGATTAGGAATTCTGTACAGGTTCACATTAGCACTTCAAGTGTGGTTTTGAGAGTTACTAAACCACTCTAGGCCTGCTTCCCCATGTGTGAAGTCTGTATAATAGCAAAGCTTATCTAGTAAATTTGTTGATGTGAGGATGATGAAAGGTATGTGTGTGTGTGTGCGCGCGCGTGTACACTCATGTACATATGTATTTTTTTTCCTAGTGCAAGGGATAGAGCCCGGGGCTCCAAACATTCTAGGCTGGTGCTTTACCATTGAGCTGCATATACCTAGCTTACACATATTCCCTTTCCTTCTCCCACACTTTAAACACAAGGTCTCTCTGTGTAGCCCAGGTTGGCCTTGAACTCACGGCAGTTGTTCTTGCTCAGCCTCCTAAGTATTGAGGCATGGGCCACCACACTCCGCTAATTTTTATTTGGTGCTGGGGAATCAAACCCAGGGTCTTATGCATGCTAGGCAAGCACTCCAATCACTGCTAAATATCCAGCTCCAACTCTCCCTCCCCCTTCTTTTTCTTCCATGTCCTCCCTCTCTCTCTGTCTCTGTCTCTCTCTGTCTCTCTCTCTCTCTCTCTCTCTCTCTCTCTATATATATATATATATATATATATATAATATGTATACACACAATCAAAGTTAGGTTTTGGTTCTCGGAAATAGCTCAGTGGTTAAGGTGCTTGCTTGGCAAGCTCAGGGCTCTGGGTTCAATTCTCCTGTACCACGTAAGCCACATAGGCACACCTGTAATCCTAGCACACGGGCCTGAAGCATGAGGGTTGCCATGAGTTAGAGGCCAGCCTGGGCTACATAATGAGTTCAGGACCATCCTGAACTACAGAGTGAGACCTTGTCTCAAAAAAAGTTATATTTTGTATTTCTGAGTCATGAAGTAAAGAAATCTTTAGTCTCATTTTAAGTATATAAGTTTAGCTTTAATTGACCTTACCTATACTTAAAGATGCAGTTTTTCCTAAACATTGTTACATAAAAATATGAAATACAAAAATTAGTTTGCTTAGGATTAATTTGTCATCATATTTGAAGTAAAGCTAATGCTATGAGAAAAATTATAGAAACACTAAATTCAGTGTATAGAGTCCCAGCAGTTGCCATTTTTAGGAAAAATTAACAAATTCTTAGGACATCCTGTGCAATGTTTTTTTCAGACAGTACAGTTCTGCTCTACAGAAGACATTTGGCAGTGTTTGGAGACATTTTTTGGGCATTAGCTATGTTAGACATTTTTGATTGTCCCAAGTGGAGACATGGTTCTGTTGGCATATTGAGTATAGGCTAGGGATGCTGCTAAACAGTTTTCTCCACTGCATAGAACGGACCCCCTGTAACAGTTACTTGGTCGATAATACTACTAAGACTGAGAAAAATCTTAGACTTTTCGGAGGGGAGGTTCTGGGAATTACAGGCTCTTATGATAACTAAGTATATGCTTTACCACCAGGTTACACAAAGTTGGATTACAAGACGTGTTCGGTAACAATATCTGACTCTTCAAATACTAAATTTTTTGCTGCTGCTAATCATGAGAAAAGATAAAAAACAAAGTGGTTGTTCTGAATAGCTCCTTCGAGAGTAACTTCATTTGTTTTTATAAAAAGTTCTATAAATAGGGGCTGGAAGAATAGCTAAGTCAACTGCTAAGTACTGGAGCTCGATTCTCCAGCACCACATAAGCCCATAGTGGCACATGCCTATAATTCCAGCACTTGAGAGGCTGAGGCAGCAGATTGCCATGAGTCCAAGGTCAGCCTGGGCTCCATAGTGAGTTCAGGACCAGCTTGGGCTACAGAGTGAGACCCTGTCTCAAAAAGTTTTATTGGTAAATAGATATTTACATTGAAAGCAGTAACTTCAAGCTATTGTGAACATTTTATAGGTTGAAGAAAGAGCTCTTGTGAAGCCAGTAGCTTTGGGTCAGGCCTATAATTCCTGCTGCTTGGGAGTTTGAGATAGGAGTATCACAAGTTTGGCAATTTAATAGGACCCTGTTGAAAAATAAAGAATATTAAAAGATTGAGGATTAGGGCTCAGTGGTTAGAGTGCCTCCAGGTTTAATCTCCAGCAAAGATAGGGCTCTTATGTCATTAAAACAGAAGCATATAAAGCCTCTTACTTATTACTGGTGAGTCTCAACAGCATTGTGAAAAAAAACATAATCATGTATGGTGGTGTACACTTGTAATCCCACCGTTGGGGAGGCTGAGGCAAGAGGATCTTGAGTTTGGGATAACAAAAGTATTTGAAGGCACAATGAAACCCTATCTCAAAAGAACTAAAAAGGAAAGAAAATGAACATAGCTTAAATTTGCTAGCTTATCATATTTGTTGTCTTAGATACCTATATTCTATACCAACTGTCGTTTTTTACCCCCAGTGTTGGGAATCAAAGTTGAGTCTTGCACACATGCTAAGCAGTCACTCTATCACTGTCATTTTGAATTCTCACATAGAAGGATGCTCCCTTGTGGTTTCATCAATGATCATATTTTCTAGTTCATAAATGCTAATGCACAATTGCTTCTTTATGTAATAGAACTTTATAGCCTACAAATCTGTGCGTCTGCTTCTTGCTGTATGATAGTAACCTGTGTATAGCTCATACAAGCGGAGTTTTTTGTTTGTTCACTTTGTAGTAGTGGGGATTGAACTCAAGATTTTCACACTGAGCTACATCTTAGCCATTTTTTCTATCTATCTATCTATGCATCCACCCCATCCAGGCTGGCCTTGAATTTACTGTGTATCCAGGTTGGCCTCAAACATACAACAATCCTTCTGCCTTGGCCCCCGAGTGCTAGGATTAAAGGCATGCACCGCCACACTTGGCTTTTATGGTATTGGGTTGTGAACCAAGGGCCTTGAACTTGCTAGGAAAACACTCTGACCTATGTGCTATTCTTCCTGTCCTCTAATGGTTTTTAAAGGTAACATAAAGGATGAAGGAAAAGATTTTTCTAGCAATGGAGAAAGCTAGATGTTTGTTAAGATAACAATATAAAAAAAAGTTTAAGCTGGGTGTAGTGGTGCAAGCCTGTAATCCCAGCACTTGGGAGGCTGAGACAGGAGGATTTTCCTGAGTCCAAGGCTAGCCTGGGCTCCATAGTGTGTTCAGGACCAGCCTGGGCAAAAACCAACCATTGAATTATTTTTTTCTAAGGTAAGTTCTTTTTTTTTTTTTTTTTTTTTGGTACTAGGAATTCGACTCAGGTCCCTCGCACTGAGCTACATTTCTGAATCATTTTTATTTTTTATTTTTAGGCAGGGTCTTTTTTAAGTTGCTAAGGTGCTGAGGCTGAGCTACAACTTGGGATCCTCCTGCCTTAGCCTCCCAGAGGTCTCTGATTACTGGCCTGTGCTACTGTCCCTCGCTTTTCCATGAAAAGTTTCTAGTAACTGGCAGTTCATCCCAAAAAATAATTGTATGTTTGTTTTAATATATGAAGGAATTTTGAAAAAAAGATATTGCTTTGAGGATTTAATAGCTGGTAACTTGTTTAGAGCAGTTACTATTTTATGGGGAAGACTTTTAGCAGGATAACAAGTAGGGATTTCCTTTCTTAAATGTTTACAGTGACCTCTGAATATAGATAAAATATAGATACAACTATATAATATAATATAGATACAAAACCAAAATGATACTATTATCAGTCATTCCTAAACCTAGAAGCAAACCACCATTTTAAATTTTTTGTTACTGTCATTTAAAAAAAATGATTTTTCCTCCTTGAAAGGAATCCAGAACACTGGCTGAAATTGCAAAAGCAGAACTGGATGGCACCATTTTGAAGAGCAGACCCCTCCGAATTCGCTTTGCTACACATGGAGCAGCCCTAACTGTCAAGAACCTTTCTCCAGTTGTTTCCAATGAGCTTCTAGAACAAGCGTTTTCCCAGTTTGGTCCAGTAGAGAAAGCTGTTGTGGTTGTGGATGATCGTGGCAGAGCAACTGGAAAAGGTTTTGTAGAATTTGCAGCAAAACCTCCTGCACGAAAAGCCCTGGAAAGATGTGGTGATGGGGCATTCTTGCTAACAACGTAAGTTTTAAATGTCTTTCTTCTGTCCAGTTGCATCTGGCCTTCTCTCTGTTCTGGAATTCTGTCCCTCCTTGCAGTTCATACTGTTTTGGCGTATGGTAAGTAGATGTTGAATGAATATTCAGTGACTATGAATGAAGAATTTTTGTGTACTGTTCACTAGGAGTTAGGAGTCTGTGAAGTAAGTCTTTAGGACATTTTAACCTAGGTGTGATGGTGTATTTGTGTGCTCTAGAGGCTGAGGTAGATGAATTGTGTGTGGAGTTGAGCCCAGCCTGAGCTGGAATAGAGAGATCGTACTTTAAAAAATAAAGGCAAGGTGTGGTGAAACAGTCAGATAGGTAATCCCAGTACTTTGGGAGGCTGAAGCAGTAGGGTCACAAATTTGAGCCCGTTTGGATTAATTTGGTGATTTATTGAGACCCTTCCTTAAAGTATCACATAAAAATTTTATTTATTTATTTGTTTGAGACAGGGTCTGTCTCTAGCGTAGGCTGATCCTGAACTTACTACGTAGTGCAGGCTAGGCTGGCTTGGATTTACAGCAATCCTTCTGCCTCAGCCTTCCAAGTGCTGGTATTACAGGCATGCACCACCACACCCAGCTTTATGTGGTGCTGGGGAATTGAACTCAGAGCCTTGTGCCATTCCTTCAGCCTCTAAAATAATTCTAAAAAGGGATGGGGATGGGGATATAGCTCCATGGGAAGGCCCTGGATTTAATCCCCACTACAGAGAGGATGATATGTCATTTGCCCTTTTATGTTTATTCCCCACTGATTATTGTTGCACTAGACAAGTATTAATCTTTCTGATACTGTAGAAAAATTTTGTCTTCATTAATACTAAATGAAATTATGTAATGTGTACTTTTTTGTGTAAGGCTCAGCATAATGTGTAAGAGATTTTGTGGTAGGAGCCTGTGCTTGCCTGTACCAGAACAAAAAAATGAGATAGAGCCTCATCAGTGTGGAGGCAACATGATTTTGAAAGTAGAAAGGCACCAAGCATGCATGTGCACTCTAGCACTGCCTTGTAACTTCAGGCACCACCCTGTAACTTTAGACTATGCCTTTAGTGTCACTGCTCAGCAGCTTTAAAGCACCCAGTCACAATTACCTGTTACCATGTAGGGGAGATAAAGGAGTTAAAACTGTCAGGGGAAACCTTCTCTTGGTCTGGGCCGGACTTCTGCATATTAATCCCCTGGGTCACTTCCAGCATTAATAAGGCTGCTTCCTGCATAAGCCTTGGTGTCCAGCTTCTCTGTCCAAGTATTATGCAACATTTTCTCTCTCTCTCTCTTTTTTTTAGCATTTTCATATTACTGTGCATACTGTATTTTGTTCCTTTTTAGGGCTGAATTATATTGTGTTGTATGGAATTAACTGATTTGTCCAGTGATTTGTGAGTGTGTTGCTTTCAACTATTAGACACTGTGAATAAAGCTATTGTGAGCAAAGTTTCTTGATAACGTTATACTTTCTTGTCAGTTTTGTGAATATTCAGGGGTAAATTGCTTTGTGTTCAATTTCCTAAGAAACTTACTTTGCTGAGCCTGGTGCTGTAGTACCTGTAACACCAGAGCTCTAGGAGGGTAAAGCAAGAGGATCACAGATTCTACTTCAGCCTTGGCAATATAGCAATTTAGCAAAGTCTTGTCTCAAGATCAAAGTAAAATGGGCTTGGTCCCCATTAAAAAGAAGAAAAAGACTGTCATTCTGTTTTCCAAAGTGATTTTACATTCCTACCAGCAATGAATGAGGTATTTCTGGTTGCTCCATAATCCGCCTCCCTCTATTTTCTGTTTTGAGACTGGATCTTACTCTAGTCCAGGCTGGTCCTGAACTCTGGCCCAGCAGGCTGGCCTTTATCTCAAGGGCAATTCTTATGCCTCAGCCTCCCAAGGGCTGGGATTCCAGTTATATGCCATCATTCCTCCCTTATGTGGTGCTATGGGCTTTGTGCTTGCTAGGCAGGTGCTTTGACCTCTGAGCTATGCCCCAGCCCTATTCCTCCAAAATCTTAAAACTGTGAGGCAGAGGCAGGATTGCTGTGAGTTTGAGGCCAGCCTGGACCTACATTGTAAATTCGGGACTAGCCTGAACTGCGCAATGATACCGTCTCTCAAAAGAAAAACAAACTTAGGGTTTAGAGGAATGGTTCAGTGATTAAAGAGCAAATCAAGTGCTCAGTTCCCGAGTTCGATTCCCCAGCACCACATAAACTGGGCATGGTGGCACACATCTGTAATCCCAGTACTTGGGAAGCTGAGGCAGGAGGATTGCCATGAGTCCAAGGCCAGTCTGGGCTACAGAGCAAGACTGTCTCAAAAAAAAAAAAA